>JAIFZK010000004.1:7587500-7600000 GCA_027481765.1 Tenualosa thibaudeaui | reverse complement strand
TCTCGGACACATACATGCGCACACACAGGGACAGACACACATTGTACACGCACATTGTACCCATCACTGTACTTCCTCCCTCTCCTTCCTGCTCAATGTTGGGACTAAAATTTACACATGGAATCGCCAACGCTGGGCAAAAACCAATTACGGAGTCCTACAGCCCATCCCTCTACACAACAAACTCTTCTATCGATCGGGTGATAATTACCACAGTCACATCATAAAGCACCTGAAACAGATTGGTGGCTCACGGTATCGATTCCCGACCTCAGTCCCGCCGCCGGCCCGTTCATTGTATGCCCATTCCACATTATGTGAGGAGATCCTTGAGCCTTTAGCTCAGCGCTCGGCCTTCTGTTCTGACATAGCCCAGCTCCACTGGAGGACATTGGCTGTGGTTTGTCATTAAGGTTGTTTTCTCTCTCTCCTCATGTTGTTGTTGCTGTTGTTTGTTTGTTTGTTTGTTTGCCATTGTTGTTATTGTTGTAGTTGTTGTTGGTGTTGTTGTTCATAGCTTTAAGATGCAGTAAGTAATTCATTTTGACAGCTATGAAGGCAGAAGTACAGTGCTTATATCCAGTGTTCTTTCAAGGTTGTCTCCTTCTTCATGCCATTAGCTAGTTTATTGTCCTCTTTCTTTTTCCTTAACCCACAAACACCTCACCTCCCCCACAGATGACCACACACCCGAACTCATCACTTTTTCTTCCCAAATGGCTTCTTTAAACTATAACATGGCTGATTTTTTCTCCCCTTTTCTCTTAAAACTGACCTTTTTCTCATTCATGTTACTTTAGGGCTTGCCCTGGCCAACACCAGCTGTGTTCAATGCTTCATTACACATTTGTCCTCAGGCCTGTCAGCCTCTGACCCTGAAACCGCAGCCTTCTAACCACATACACACACTCACTCTCTCTCTCTCTCTCTCTCTCTCTCTCACACACACACACACACACACACACAGGAGTGAACACAGACACACATACACTCATAAAAGTACACATATCCACACACACACACACACACACACACACACATATGCATACACAAAGATACTTTTTGACACTTTGGAATAACAACAGCTATTCTGACCTTCCAGCAGCATCCACTCTCTAAAAAAAGTAAAAAGCTGAAGAACATTGTCATGGAGGTTCATTTGTGTCATTCACTCTCCAGTTATCTCATAAGGCTAAGCACTTCTATTTCCAAGCTGGGACTCAGCATCAGAGTGACCAAACAGTGGCATCCACACACATACACACACACGCGCACACACACACACACACACACACACACACACACACACACACACAAAGGCATCAAACAGCATGAAAACAAAATTGCCCTTTCCTCCGTCTGTCAGCGACATCAAAGAGGCCTATTTTTTAACTGCTTTGGGAGAATGAGAGGAGTCGCAGTACAATTTCACACATGGCATTTCAAACAGCAGTTGGAGCTTTTCACTTGTGCGAGAGGTTATTGTTTCGCGCGACAGAGTTGCCAAGCTTGCCAGTAATTTGACTGACGTCTCCCTTCCCTCTGATGCTGTGTTTTTTTCTTTTCATGTTTATGAAAGAGTAGCATTATGAGACACATTTAATCCTCATGTAGGATCATTTAGACTTAAGGGCTTTCGGACCGTTTAAAATGTACTCCATCACTCTATCTCCAGGAGTTCTTGTTCCAGTAGCAGTGTACTTCATATGTGTACTAGTAGTGTGCATTACATTAAACACTTCTATGCTGGTATGTACAAACTAAATAGTGTATACTATTACTGTGCCCATGGTAGCCTCAGTACAATTAAATGATCAGCGTACAGTATATGTTGAGATAATTGCCTGAATGTTGGATGAAGAAAAAGATTCAGGAAATGGCAGCTAATCCTGAGCTGCCAATTAGTTTTGAATTGTGCTGCATTAGTGGAGATTCGGACAAATTCCCATCCTGCAATGATCACCGTGAGTGATTTCTGGCATTGGGATAAGGAGCGATTTAATTGAATTGCCGTGTAAATAAATAGCTCGCAATTAGTGGTGTATTAATGCTATCTTGATGAATGTTTTAATTAAAGCGTGAGACCCATCAGCATTGTGAAATGCAGAATACCTTCTCTGCACTGATGCTCTGTACCCCCGGTGGGATGCTAAACAGATTACACGTGTGTGTGTGTGTGTGTATGTGTGTGTGTGTGTGTTTGTGTGTGTACACTATCTGATTTTGTAACTGATATACAGACAAGGAGCATAAAAGTCTTGTTCTCTCTCTCTCTCCCTCCCTCCCTCTCTCCTTCTCCTCTGTCCTCTTTTCTCTCTCTCTCTCTGTATCTCTATCTCCCTCCACCTGTCGCTCAGTTCCTCCCTCCTCCTTTCCACCTCGCTCTTGCTATCACTCTCTCTCGCTCTCACTCTGGCTGTGATTGACTACTCGTCAGTATGTTCGTCAGACTGCAGGGTGCTGCACTGTATGTTCGGCGGTGGAGTGGGGTGGGGTGGCTGGGGGTGGGCGGATAGGGGATCCTCATCTCGGCAGGTCTCGGAACAATTAGCGGCGTGATTGACATGCCTGACACGTCACCGGGGGTTAGTGATTGACACGGGGGTCCTGCACAGCAGGCCCCGTAGACGCAACACATCATCGGAATAAGCAGCGGAATATAATGAGGTGTTTGGTGACTGTGCTGACTGAGTGATGTGTGCGTGATGTGTGTGGGTGTGTGCGTCTGTGTGTGTGTGTATGTGTGTTTTTGTATGTGTGTGTGTGTGTGTTTGTGGTCTAATTGAGCACATTGCATGGATTGGTGGTCTGAATGTGGTGGTCTGTGTTCCTCAGTGATAATACTCTATTATGAACTATTATGAACCTTAGCTAAAACCATAGGCAACTTATAGTCTGTCATGGTTACTACTGATTGTAATTTTTCTCCATGACCCCTGGCAGTTTGGTTAGCCCCTTGAGTCGTGGATCTGCCCAAGGTTTCTTCCTAGATTAACTGAACATAAGGGAGTTTTTCCTTGCCCCTGTTGATCTTGGGTGCTCCTTCTGTGAAGCGCCACGAGACAATACTATTGTAAAAGGCGCTGTATAAATAAAACTGAATTGAATTGAATTGAATTGATGTGTGTGTATAGGGGAAATGGGTCTGGGTTTGTACGTGTCTGCATAGTGTCTCCATGTGTGTACCAATCAGTGAGAGGGCCAGTGTTATGTGTGGAACAAATGTGTATAATGATGGTGTATGTGTTTGTTTGACAGAGAGAATGTGTGTGTGTGTGTGTGTGTGTGTGTGTGTGTGTGTCTCCACATGGGTGGTCACCACAACCATACTGCACACACGGTCTGTGCAATTACATTAGGGGCTCAGGCATGTACCAGAGGACGATAGGAAGAGCAGGGAACACATCAGCCAGCTTAGCATACACAGACACACACACAGACATACACAGACACACACACAGACACACACACACACACACACAAACATATCTGGCCATATGAGGCTGTGTGTGTGTGCTTTTAGGCACGCATGTGTCTTTTTTTTCTCTTTCTCAGTCTGTTTATCCATCTCTCCATCTTTCTCTGTCATGAGTGTATGTCAGCCATTACATGCAGGACAGGTGCGTTTAGGGGGGGTTGATGAGGTTGAAGGCTCACCTCACCCCATCCGCACTGAACCACTCTGGGCAGGTGTTCAACAAAGCCAGGTGGAGACCAGCTGAGACGCCCCTCTCTCTGTTACTCTCTCTCTCTCTCTCTCTCTTTCTCTCACTCCCTCTCTTTTTCTCTCTCTCCCTCTCTCTCTCTCTCTCTCTCTCTCTCAGTGCTTTTTGTCCCACTATATGTCCCACTATATAACACTCAGGGCTGCCATTACACAGATATGATCAGGAAAAAAAACAACAAAATGGGTGCACTGTTCTGAGTTTTTCTCTGTTATTATCATTTTCATTTAAGGGAATTAGAGATGGAAAAGGTCGAGTGTGTCAACCAGATGGTTTGCTTTTGCTCTGACTTCTCTGCGGTGACTGGAAAATAGGTGGGAAGACACAGAGACAGTTGATATTTGCACGCTCTCGTGACCCTGTTAAGAATGTCAGGGCTGATGGAAAAGGGCAGAGTGAACGGTGGCAAATAAAGACAGTGCCTTAGAAAGAAAGAAATAATAATCAGGTGTCCAATCTTTCATTTGCCCTGTCTCATTTTTAAGTAAAGAGTTAAGAAATACAGGGTGAAGGGGCACTAAAAAACATCAAAATTCGAATGAATACAGCAGTTCATTTTCTATCCCCTTTCAAAGAGGCAGTGAGATTTGCCAATGCTGAAGAAAAAAAGACAAGTGTTTTCTCTTCATACCTCTGTGCTATGTTTTTAAGAGGCCTGTAATGAACACGTTTGTGTGTGTGTGTATATAAATAAATAAATATAAATATATATGTTTTGAAATGAAAAAATATATATGTTTCATGAGCACATAGGTCACCCTGACAGAGTGAATATGTAAGAGCAGACGTCATGCGTAGGAAAAGTATGGATGTGCTTTGCGCTAGTGCCGACGGACTAAAAATGTTGTGGAATTACTCGGCTGCGTGCCTCGTTAGGCCCGTGGGTAATTAAGGTGGAATTAGAGACGTGGTGAATGCTCCCCCCACACACCAATGCCATCCCTCCACTGGAGGTGGAGGTGGTGTAAGGGTTACGATTGTGTGTGTGTGTGTGTGTGTGTGTGTATGTGTGTGTGTGTGTGTGTGTGTGTGTGTTTGTGTGTGTTGGCCCTGTCTGAGTAGCGGGTTGACAGCAAACGAAATGTCCTCACGGCTAGTCTCTATGGAGCCGAGTAAAAACACACCCTGTCACACACACATATGGAGACACATTGATGCAATGCAAGCACAGACACACACACACAGATAAACACAGACAAGCACACTCTTCATACACACACACACACACACACACACACACACACAGACCTATATAGAGCTGTTAGTCAGTGTAGTGCTCAACCTGCTCCAGGGCTTCCAGTTATTCTCTCTCTCTCTCTCTCTCTCTCTCTCTCAAACTCTCCCTGTCTTAATGTGGCTTTATATAGCCTCACACTGATGAGCTAATTTAGCCTGGTCCTGTGGACCAGAGAGAAAGGATCATTCTTCTCACGCACTCACTCAGGTGTAGTATGTACACTGGTGCCCCAGGCTGCTGTCCAAGGTCCTGAATATGCATCAGTTTCCCCCTGACACTCTTGCGCCCCTCTACATTACTGCCAGGCAATAGTAGGGGTGCAGTGTGTGTGTGTGTGTGTGTGTGTGTTGAAGAGAGAGAGAGAGTGAGTGTGTGTGTCGATTGATGCGGTGTGGGCAAGCTGCTTTGATCATGCCTTTACTGCATGTTAAAGGCACAAGCTGTTCAAAACGGAAATCCATTACAGATCCATGAGATGTGCATGCACTTTTGGCATTTACAAGAAAGTGAATTAGCATTTTGTAGCCACCTTTTCTTGCTCATAAAATAACCAAACGGGCAAGAAAGATGTTTGAGGGAGAGATGACACATAGCTTATTACAAATCTGTCTGATCACATCAAACTCGCAAACGCACGCAGACACACACATACACACACACTCACACAAACATGCAAGCATCCCTCTCTCCATCTATGCTAAACTACAGCTAAGAAAAATGGTGTTTACTTGTTGCCGAGGAGACATAGATAGACTAATAGTCCTCCTCTATCTACCTCATCTTCATTTTCTTCTCTGAACGGAGAGATAAATTAAGCACAATAGAAGACTTTGATGTCGAAAAAGTTACACCGCTTCATAATGTGTGGACATTATTTTTACTATTGGGAAAAGCCACTGGGGGTGTGTGTGGGTGTGTTTACTACGCTGCCCTTTCAGCCAGACATGACCTTGCCAAATCCCCCTGCCAGAGGACCAGCTGTGCTGTATGATTCATTTAACACCGCCTGGTCCTGATGGGCACCCATCTCGCTCATTGCTGGGGCACCCTGAACGAAGAGTGGAACGCACACACCGCTGCACTGACCCGCCATGTGTGCTCTCAAGCACCGTGCTCACATTAGTGACTGTATAGAGGGGCAGAGAGCTCAAACTTCTCAAACACACACACACACATAGATATTCTCATGCAGGTATGTGCACACACATATGCACACGCACACACATACACACACACACACACACACACAGAGAGACAGACACACACAGATACACATATAGAAATGCACACATAGCCTAAGGACAGATCTCTCACACACACACTCCCATTTACGTTTACATTTATGCATTTAGCAGATGCTTTTATACAAAGCGATTTACAAAAGAGGATAACAATCAAACACATGTACATACATACACACACACATACACACACACACACCCTGGCTGAAGACCACCAGAAGACCACTGTCTCCCAGGAGATGAGAAGCTGGAAGCAAGAACAGCTAGAATGTTGTTCGGTATGGAGGTTCTGTGCCACGGGTCAGCGCATCATAATGGTAATCAACGGGGCTTAAAGGTGAGGGGGGTTGCAGACACCGGTGGGTCCTAAACGCCACTGTGACATTGTTCTGTCACCTTGCAATGCCACTGGCAAAAGCGGTGAGTTGTGCCTAGTCCCTTGGCTGAGGTCAGCATCAGGAGCAAGTTTGTTCAGAGGCATGCATCAAAAGCTGTAAGCACATGGGCTGCCAGAGCAAGGTCTTTCTCCGGTGGGACCAGGAGACTGATGGGCACAGAGCCACACACAAATCCAGGACAGCTGGAGACGGCACTAAAGTGGGAAGTGCTGCATAGCTTAGAGGAACCTTGCTCACAGTAGCCACGTTCCATTTTGCTCGCTTGGCAGATGCTTTTATCAAAAGTGAGTTGTGGGATACGGGGGGGGGATTTCAATGTTTCTGCCAGAAAGTGTGATCCCTGGGAGCTGAACTCCCAACCTTGCGAGTTTTCCCGCTAGCAGCCCTGCACTGGCTGCTAAACAGCTGGGCCTGCTGCTGCTGCCTCTGCTGGTGGTGGTCAGGAAGGTTGAGTTGGTTGAAAAGTTGGTTTTGAAGTTCAAATAAAGAAGCAATCTCCTCCTCTCCTCCACTGTCACCAAAGATACACTCACAAACACACACACACACACACACACTCACACAAACACACACACACACACTCTCACACATTGTCTGGACTCCTGTAGTCCACTCTGAGGAGTTCACTTTTGTGACTCTGCTGGTGTCTTGTTTGGAGTGAGCCATTTTGCAGCCCTCCAAATATTCCATTATTCCGCCACGCGGCGCCAGGCGTATATAGATGCTCTGGAGCAAACTCTGGGGCAGCTGGACCGCATCCGCGCCACCGAGAGAATTCAATCCTCTGGCCCGCGACAGACCATCCATCACTCAGAGATCACCCTGGTCCGGCATGGGGTTCTTGTTCCATGGTCGTGCACTCCGATTTCCCATCATTCCTCCCATCTGTCCACACGCACCCTTACCCAGCCGCGATTTGGCACCTGCTTCTCTGATGGCTTCATTCACTTGCCATCTTGGCAGAGACAGTAGGTCTTCTCGCAGTGTGGGACGAGGGGCGTGCAGCTTCTGTTGTCAAAACGGTTGTTGTTATTCAAATTAAGACTATGATTTACTTGAGAGTGAGAACCTGTTGACTCAATCTCAGATTGGACATTTTCTTATTACGGTCTTCATCTTAGGTATACGACTGTGCTTTGGGAAATTATCATGGTATTTGCAGTCTATCCCAGAGTCACATTAGAAGATACACATCTTTCTCGTCAAAGTTACAGAGCCTAGTCTGTAACTTGCAAATTGTAACTATAATTCTTCTCCCAACACTGGCTATAGCTCCCATTTAGGATCTTTATGCACTTTGAAGAGAAGAGTATATATTTTACAATCTAACTCCAGAATAAGCTTATTTCCTAAAAAGTTTCTTTAATTAAGAACGTTCCTTTAATTAAAATCCCTTTTAAGACAATCATAACCAATACATCAATACTTTTTAGTTGGTCCATCCAGACATTTCCTGGGACTATTTTAGTGCAGGTCTCCTCAGGCACCTGTTTGCCACAGAAGCAACTGGTCCAACGTTTGCTGTCACACAGAGGTGTGGCACCATATTCTATAGCACAGAGGTGTAGCACCATATTCTATAGATATGTAGCACCATAATAAGTAACGTTTTAGCGTAAAATCATCACAGTGTGATGTACATCACAGTGACTGAGACTTCTGTCACCCTACCTTAATAGCTAGTCTATAATGGTAAATGTCACCAAAAGTAGCCTAATAATATCATACATGAAAATTTAGCATGTTAGCATTAGGCATTAGGCTGAAGAGAACTTAAGCCTTTTTTAAGCTTTTTATTAAGTAGCCTACTTATTGTCTATCCATATGAGCCCATGACATTGAGCCTATAAAGCTATTAGTCTGTTAGCATCATTATGGAATGGGCTATAATAACTAATTTATATGAATTATTATTTTTTTAAATAGTACTTCTGTAATGGTGTGATATGCAAATAACAATTTATTTACCTCTGATTACAAATGTAACCAAGGCAATGCAGACTGACATTCAATGTAGTATTCAAGCTGTTTGATATCCACAAGATTTCGTTTAATGTGGCTATTTACTTTCACATTTGTGCTCACCTTTCTTGGCCAAGAAGTTTGTCACTAGTTGCTTTCCTTCATTTTACTTTTTCTCTTGTTCCTGCCTTTCTTTTCTTTTCTGTTAGCCTGATTTCGCTCTCTTGGACAATGACATTTTCAACTGAAAGGCTACAATGAGTGCTGATGCTTCAGCAGAATTACCATTAAGTAAAATCCATCTGATTTAAAAGCCCGGTGAAGGCGGACTAAACTACTGTGTTTTTGCAAGGTGTCAGGGTGGTCTGTCCTCAGACACAATTTAGGCTATGTGCACACAAATTTCAATCCATCAATCAACCGACTTCTTTAGCCAAAACATTACATTTACATTAGTTTGCAATATGCAATATACACTCAATGTGTATCTGTTTCTTTGGGGATACAGTTTGTTCTCTGACATTATTAATGTATCGACTTTGTGCTAATTGTGCTGTTAACAAGATCTATTGGCTGGCTATGTGGCTATGGATGAACGAGTACCTTTAATAAAGCCACTTTACTGAAATGTGCTTGTTTGGCATTAGAAAGCCTGGCATTAGAATGAACAGGCTTTGATGATTGTCTAATGTAGTCTTTTACTGGGGGAATCTTTTGTCTTGGGACACCTATTAGGACCTTAGTCTGGATATACATGAAAGGAAAATGTGAATGAAAGGAAGAACTGTCAATTTAATGAGCAATACAACAAAAACATCCATGTTGTGACATTAGTTTTAGTTTGAAGAAAAAGCAAACACCAAATCTTTCCTTAAGAGACAAGATTCTATAGAAAAAAGATGTTGCTTCTCCTTTGGATTATTTAGATTTAGTAATTCAGAATTGTGTCTGTTTATCCTGGTTAGGTAGGTTTAAACCACAGAAGGTCTTTTTTCAGTAGAAGAGCTCATCCAATCACTTTCCCGTATAAGGTTTGTTAGGGCCTATTAGGTATGCCTCTGACCTCAATGAATCTCTATGGGGTGTATCCAAACCAGGATGAACACACTGAAAATTTGTGGCATGGAAATATCACGCTGGTATAGATGCTGGTATAACTCTAAACTAATGCTCTGACACACAGAAGCAGTAGTTTAAAAATATAGAGAATATATAGAGAGAAGAACCAGTAATAAAGTGAACTTCTCTACTAAATATCCTTTCAGATATACATTTTGAAAAGACAGACTGTCAATTACCAAACTCTTGCGTGTCCATATATTTCAAATTCTGAATTGGTCCTGGTGACAAGATGTCTCTGGCTCTTTGCCATCTCATTCATCACTCATCTTCTTTCTCTCCTACTAATGGCAGTGGAAGGATGCTTCGCCCCTTGAAAATATCTGCATTGGGTTTCAGTGTTTCAATACAGTCTCAGGATTCATGGCCCCACACATTCTGATTTAGCCACAGCAGTAAGTGTCTCGGTGCTTGCTCAGTTCTCTGAAATTGATAATGTGTTAAGCCCATGACAGTGAAAGCACACAGACATGAGGAAGGAAAAAACCCTAATGTAGCAGACTACCTTTGTCTCTTCTCTTCTATTTTTTGCACAGATTCAATCATGTTTGGTTAAACTATGGCGTTCTGCACAAAGACAACAGTAACCCCCCCGCTTTATAGAGATTTGGTTGTCATGTGATGACACAGAATCACCAACATTAAGCAGACATTCCATTCATTAAAGCCTCTAATCACAGAGAATAATTAAACAGATAATAATGGCACTTTGCAATCTGCTAAATTAAAACTAAGGGCTTATCTGTGAAAGCAGGAAGCATTTTAATGAAATTATGCATTAGTATTAAATCAAGCCAGAATTACCATTTACAAAATTGCTGCATCAATGTCTAGGAAGATTTCTTCCAATATTTGTAATCTTAACTTAAGGAAAATGAGGATAGCACTGGATGCCTGTCTCTTTGTGTGTGCTTCTTTCCTCTCTGTCACCTTAAATGTTGCAGTTTGCCTGTGATGAAGATGTCCAACAAAAGACCTGCAAACCACAGAGAACTATTTTATGAATGTGAAAATTACCTTATTACAACTGGGCATACATTTTTTTCTTTTCTTTTATTGGCTGATACTTGATATGAACCCTAATCATCACATTCTTCAGCATCTCTGTACTTTTTCTTCTTCCATCTCATTGCCTCGTCCCATCTGGCCTATAATTTAATTGTTCATCTCTTGTTAGTTTTGGGTTTTCAGAAAATCTACCCTGTAGGCATCTCTTTCAGCCTTGAAATGGCCGTCTGCCGCCAATAATCAGAATACTGATTTACTCGAGCTTGAAAAGAAATCTTTTAGGATGGAGGATTCACACCACACTTAGAACAAATACATTCACACTGTTATTAACAAGGGGAAGAAAATAACAGTTCCTACCTTAGTCAGCTATGATTGCTCAAAAACAGGAGCAGCGCACTCACTGCGTTTGTATGCAAATGCACATCTTTCTTTTGAGCCCTCGGATGCCAAGGGGGGACAGCCGAATCCTTGTAAACACTGCTTCCCCTCTTAAGATTGCATCTAACCACATCTTGTCATTCTCCATAAATTACAGTGTCTGAGTTTTTCATGGTTGCGACTTAAAATAATCATGACTTACTGAGGCAGAAAGTGTGCAATGACCATGACATGCTTTGCGAAAAAAAAAAATAATAAAAGGAGAAGGAAGAAAGTCAGAAACAGAAAAAGTGGTGACAGCACTGGGGTTTGCTTCTCTGCTTTAGTCTGCTTGGGGTGAGTCAGTCCTTAGTCATAGGTTTCCTATTCACTTCTGAATGTACTTTCCATGTTATCCTGGTTGAACACAGCAATTATGATTGGAACCCAAACATAAACAGACAGCGTAGTAACGACAATTAATGAATTACTCCTTAATTCAGTAATTGCAGTACTTGGTTGCCGTTCTGTCAGTTGACTTCACCATCTTTTTGTTTTAACACCTTTCCCTAATTAAATGTCTACATAGTCGCACTCCTAAAAATAGTAATTGGTAAGTCACGCTGCGGATGTGTGATCACGCAGCAGTGGCACTGGTATGCGTTATGAGTATGCTTGGTGAGTGACGTGATGCAGTGGCAGAGTACTACGGAGATGGTGGTAATTATCTCGTCAGTGTCTTTCGTGTGTGAGGAAAATGACTGTCATGTCCGAGGCAAGTCGTTAACGAGAGACACAGATGGCGAGGAGATGCTCCCACCAATGTGCTGAAAGCTTTTTTCACCCTTTAATTAATACTCTGTTAATGATCAAAAAGCGTGGGAATCATGACAAAGGAACCTTGTGCCCGTCAGTGGTCCAACCATTATTGTTTTTGGAATGTGTTCATTAAAAGCGCAGTGATTAATTTGTCAGCAGGAGACCAGTTTGAGAGAGATACAGTAGCCTCCTGGCAGGACCAGAAGGCCTCGCTGTACAATCAGCACAATAATACAAAAGCTCTTTCGAGAGTGTATTGAAAAGCGAAATTGCCTGACCTGAAGGCTGTTCGCATGTTGTGCACTGCATCCCAAACAGCAGCTGTGGATGGGAGGGGGAACCGGCACGGGCCTGGGCCACATCTGGATATCAGGATATAATTCATGAACTGATCTCTACCAGGTTGATCCCTGAATGTTAATAAAGAATTGAGGATGTATGTATATGTATCTATGTACAGTATCTAATGAATGTATGCATGAATGTCTATGTATGTATGTATGTATGAATTTATTTATTCCATGTATGTATGTATGTGTGTATGTATGTAGGTAAATCTTCTGTTATATCTTTTCATGAGACAGCACTGTAGAAATGAACCTTTGATACAACTTAAAGTAGCCAGTGTACA
>JAIFZK010000004.1:6787500-6895000 GCA_027481765.1 Tenualosa thibaudeaui | reverse complement strand
GTGTGTGTGTGTGTACACAAATATCTTTGTGTAAATTGTGTGTGTGTGTGAGTGTGTATGTGCGTTTGGCTCTTTGTGTGCCTTTGCAAGTGTGTTGTGTGTAAGTAAGTGTGTGTTGTGTGTAAGTGTAAGTAAGTGTGTGTTGTATGTAAGTGTAAATAAGTGTATTTGTGTGTGCTTTTGAGCCGTTGTCTCCTCTCTTGTGGCATCTACAATGAAGCCACAGACCACTAGCCCTTCCATTACACACATTGCTCAACTAACAAATTACTCATTTATATCTCATAGACCACAGTCCTTTCGTCAGCACAACATCCACGTTCCTCAGGGGAGTCCTAGAACACTGCCATATGCATACATCACAGCACAGCTAAAAGCTGTGTGGTGTTCCACTCTCTTTGTTGGTTCCTCATCAGCAGCGGAACACCTTCACCGATTGCCTTTCTTAACGATGAGCTAAAATAATGTGTCACGCCAGATTTTTTCTCCCGCTGCGCCTCATCTAATGGCTGTTGTAGCCGTTTGCCGCTGTACGCAGTGCCGCCGGTGACAGGAGAGCCTCTTTAATAGGGCACATTGTATTGATTAAATTGCAGACTCTTAAGGTCCTTTTCAGAAGCCATGTTGTGCTTTCACTGTTTGTCAAGGCTTTTGTGAGCTCAAGGGGCGAACCAGCTCCAATTAGTTGCATAAATTGTTGCTGGGAAGAGCGGCTCCTCTTTAAAAAAAAAAATCTTTTTGGTTTTTATCCCTTTTTAAAGATTGTCAGTATTTGTTGTCGCAGATACACAATGAGGTCCTGCCTTGCTAAGTTCATCCACAGAGTGACTGACCATAGCTATGTTTGAATGCTAATGCGCTTTCCTCTCTGTCAAGCTAGTTAACACATGAAGTGCTCATTTAAAATATTAGTGCTTGCAGTTGAAGAGCTAGCTCTTTAGATGGAAAAGTTCCTCCAGCTGGTCCCATTAAAATAACACTTAGCTTTGCATCTGTCTCAAATGGTACCTGGTAGAATCGCACAGTTCGTTTTCTTAGAATTGGAGACCTTTAACTAGCAATGAGGATTTTCAGACAGGAAATCAGACTGATATTACACAGAATCTTTACAGCCTCTATTTCTTTGCCCCCAATTTCCCTCTGGGAATCTTCAGCAGAGGCTTTTATTCGTAATTATCAGTTATTAACCTAAAAAAAAACACATGTGCGCAACAAGTGTGGTTCTCCTGAAGACCCGAGAAGGTTGTTTGCTGAAATCACTCATCTCTTTGGGCCTTCTCCTACCCAGTGTTCAAGCTTATACAGCATGCTTTAGAGAGCCTTCAGGTACTGAGACAGTCTTTATGGAGGCGCTAGGGAACATAATGGGTTTTGCAACATAATGGAACATCCTTGACCGGGCATTGAGCTTCATTAAGAAGGGAGCAAAGGCCAAGGTCTGGGTGCTGTCTCTGTCTTTTAATGTGTGTGTGTGTGTGTGTGTGTGAGCGTGTGTGGTGTGCGGTGTATGCATCTATTTGGGTATATGTGTATAATGTGTTTACTCACCCACCCAGGTATGCATCCATGCACACACACACACACACACACACACACACACACACACACACACACACACACAAACCTTCTCTCTCACACTATCCTTCCTTAAGGGGGGGGGGGGGGGGGTAATTGAGTGGCCTTTGGGTAGAGGCTGCATTTTAATGAGTAAAGACTCTTCTCTAGCTAGCTTACCAAACAAGGGGGACGAGGCAACATAGTAAAGAGTTAGGCAATGAATGCTTTTGTAGGGCATCACAGAACGCCATAGTGAATTCCCATACACAAGTGCCATTAAACATTGATTTGAAAATGAGGACATCAAGAATTGGACATCAAATGGTGTCAAAATTATGCTGTTGATTGAAATGGGACAGAAAGTATCCCTTGCTTGTGCAAACCCCTTGCCGTTCAAGTGTCTTTCATCCAACACATTGAAACCCTGAGGAATGTGTATTGTTTGTTTGTGTGTGCGTGTGTGTGTGTGTGCGCTGTGCTGTGTTTGACTGTGCTTTTATAAGATCAGATTCAGTCAGGCAGCAGCCATTTTAAGATTTCCCCATGAGCAACCTGGTGCAGCTGGGACACTCTTCGACCTTTATGGGTTTAATTAGTGTCAGTGTTGGTCTTGGCTCCTGATTGGCCTGGGGGGTAACATTGTGTTTGTGGAGCCCTAATTTAGCATGTTGTTTCTCTCACCCGCATTGAGCTCCTTGGATGACTGTCACCTGCACTTCATGTGCTTTTCTGGGCCAATTTCTCATGCATTGATTAAGCCTTTTTTATTTTTCATGAACATTTTTATTTAATGTCTAGAACTAGGATTAATTATAAAACAGACCTTTTCATGATTCTATCACTTCATTGGTAACATACTACAGTCTTGCTTTACCTGCATGTTGCCTGTATTGTTTTTACAACATATAGTAAAATGAAATGCTCATATTTTACCATTTGCAACTGTACACCTTTCATATTGTCATTATAAAAAATGTGCCACGACAAAATCACAGAACAAGCACACTGTGGCATCTAAAGTACTGTTACCGTTATTTTTCATTTCACATTATTCTAATTGCCAATTGCCAACAGTCAGCTCTTTTTTACCTCTAAATAACAAGATAGCTTTTCTCTCAAATGACAGTTTGGTAGCAGTTTTTTTATGACATGCTCACTTTAAGAGAGCTATTATGACAATTACCAATAATGATGATGTGACACCGCTATCTCTCTGGACGTTAACTGTCATGATGATTAATGACAAGATATGACATATGTCAGCATGTTTATAACACAGCTAACACGGCAGTCTTGTAACAACATAGCCATGTGAAGTGTTGTAAAAGGATATTAAGTTGCTGTGTACTTCATAACTTCATAGTAGGAGCTCAAGGTGGAGAAAAGGAGCCCTGAGTCAGAGCCCTAACAGAGAGGATGCAACATTTTCTTACAACATTTACAATCAGTTGTTTCCTCATTCGGCAGACTGTCATCTGAAGAGGCTGTAAGGTACAATAGAGTGAAATAGGTGACATAAATTAACAACCACATAGATTTGAACAACAATAACAATTTCACAGTTTCACACACACAATTTGGCATTTTTTGTCATGTCCATATTGACAATGAAATAGCACATATTACATCATGCTGTAAATGAGAATATTAAATATGAGGATGTGATGTATTCAGCAAGAACGCCTGGTTGTAGCGGACTTTTTTCTTTTATGTAACCATAATGACAACCATAGCCATGACCTAACCATAGCGTTTTACTGTAAGCCAGATTGGTTAGGATTTGCCTGACTGTGCAAGAAATATAGGTGAAAGAAGCTTACACAGGATGAATTTAAAACACATTTAAAATGAAATTAAAGCGAGAGCACAGCTATTTCTGCAAGGCATGATGGGAGTCATTTCTGTGGGCCAGTCAATGTAGTTCAAGTCAAGTCAACAAGGTCATGCTGTATGTTCCTCTCCAAGTCCAAGAACCCTGTCTTTTTGTACCTAGGTTTTAAAGCCTTTTCCCCAAATCAAAAGGGGGGTGTGGGAGTTACGTGGGTCGGAGATGGGGATGGAGGTGGATAGAAGGTGGAAGAGAGAGAGAAAGAGAAAGAAAGGGAGAGAGAAAGAGAAAAACTGCACCATCCTGCTCCATCAGCGGTATTCCTTAGTGAGGCCAGTGTCTTTGTAGGCCTGCTCCAGCGCTGCCAAGTATGCGATTGGCACACCACCAAAGGCTAGTGACAACAGGCTGGAGGAGAGACAGATCAGTTTTGATGTGCCAAGTCCATTCTTCAGACGAGGGAGCATGCACCAGAACTCAGCTATTACCCAGCCACTAATACAGCATGCACATTTTGAGGAAGTAATGTTCATACAGGTTTCTGGGCCGAGACCAATTGTCATTATGTTTCTTTTTCATTTTGTGGGCGTTCATTTTTTTTCCCCTCTGTCACTCACCAATTAAATGAATCAAAGAGAAGTGTTTTCACTTGACCTCAATAGTGGAGGCAGTTTCACTGAAGTGAAATGTTTTGTATTTGTGTGTGTGTGTGTATACTGTTAGAGGTGAGCTGTCATGTCTGTCTCACATGCTGGATCAGTGTGTGTGTGTGTGTGTGTGTGTGTGTGTGGAGGGTGTTGGGTAGGGGGGTTGTATTGCACAGAGATGGATCCTGTATGTTGCATCTCTCCCCTGCAGCAGTCCTGTCAAATGTCACACAGAATTCCTATAGAGGCATCACTTCCCTGGTGGCGAAGAGGAGAAAGAGATGTTTTTTTACTGTCACAGATGGTGGGAAAACCTTTGTAATGCTAATATGATTTCAAACTGTGCAGGGGCCAGAGACAGAGAGCACAGTGAACCGTGGGTCTTTGTCACCGAATGATTTAGCACACGTTAGAAAACGACAGCTACAGAGAGAGAGAGGAGAGAGAGTGAGGGACTGATCAAGGGGAAGAAAGAAAGCAAGGCAGAGCGATTTAGAGAGAGGAAGAGAAAGAAAGACAGGGGCCAAACAAGACCAACCTTGTATAAGACTGAAAAAACAGTGTTAGGATTGACTCCTCACAGATCATACCCACCATCGTTCACGGTTTGATAATTGTTTTTAATAGTATGGCTACCTTTATTTCATCTCAAGCCAGTTTTGCTCAGAGTGCATATTGTAAAAGCGTTGGCGTTTCTAAATGTACTGTGTGAGTCAGAGACATCTCCTGAGGCGTTGACAATTGTACTTTGTTTCTCAAGGTTATATTTGTCTTTTTCAACTCCCTCTGAAGTGTAATTTATAGTAAGGTACCATATTCACACCTCTAGCAACAAGCAAACATTCGTAAACACGCAGCTTCTCCGGGTTGTGTTTGTGTTTTGCATTCCCACATCACCTTTCCTTAGATGAGTGGTCAGCCAGAATGAATTTGACAAGTGAGAAAGGCATCTTTGAGTGTCGCCTCCCACATATACCAGCATCTCCGCATCTCTGCTCGCCACTGCCCTCCCTCCCTCTTTCTCTCTCTCTCTCTCTGTCCCTGTCTCTGTCTCTCACACACTCTGCATCTCTGGAGGAAACAAGTCGGTTCAGAAAATAATGAGGGGCGGGCGAAAGCGGCGCTTAAGGAGCAGGCCAGAGGGAGGCTGAGGCTTTAAGGGCCAAGCTGGCGTCAGTGTACAGGGAGGATGTGAGGAGCGTCACGCACGCTGGCAAACACAGACAGACAGACAGACAGACAGGCAGGCAGGCAGACACCCACCCTCTGTCCCTCTCCATGTCACATCGATTCACAATGATGCTCTGTGAATACACACCAGTGCTTATTGTCTGTTAGCATTCAGTATGTTGAAAAGAATTTTCTAGTGTTTTTTTAAAAGGGGATGTAGGGCAGGCTACTTACCCCTTGCATTATGCCCCCTTCTCGACTCACCATCAGCAACCCCACCTTCCCCTACCCTCTCGAATATTTGAATCACAAGGAAAAGCTTTCATATCCTGGTCTCAGGCTGCATGTGCCCTGTCAGTGTAATAGTGCACGTTGGATTAAGGGGTTATTTCCCCCGAGTGCCGACGTAAGAGAGCGTGTCAGTCAGCTGCTCGCAGACAATCCCACCGCTCCCCGCTGCCGCGTTGCCAGGGAGCCTCCCAGCATCAACATTTTGAGAATCTGGCCTCCGCAGACTCTGCCGCACAGCCGTGAGAGAGAGAGAAAGAGAAAAGAGAGAAAATGAGAGAGAGACAGCGATGAGGATAAGGAAGGGAGGGAGGGAGAGAAAAAAAGTGCCATTTGGAGAATCGTTGTTATTCCAATCACACTTCAGATGCAGTTGGCTCCAATAAAATTCTGTGTAATTGGCAGTCCCCACCAGCTATAGGCAGACACTGTGTCTGGCCCAGGTGGACTTTCCAGCAGGATTTATTAGAATGGCGATTTCATTAATTAGCAACTATAATGTGCGAAATGTCTGCTTGTAATACAGTGACACAATTAAAATGACGACCCTAAGAAAAATAGTGGGGATGAAAACTAAGTTTCGTTTAACCTCCCATGCTCTCATCCTGCTTTCTACACACTATATAATCATTAATGATGGCAGTTCCTCTCCCTGCGTCAACAGAACTTAACTGGGGAAGTAAATATAGTCTCAGCGTCATTATTAAAATGAACAGTGTAGGCTACTGCATTAACCTGCAGATTGACACGACTCCGATATGGAGCTGGATAAAAAGAAGAAGCAAGTAGGCCATGTGTCTTCAAATAACACCTAGCCCTCGTACCTGTGAGTTTTTGTGTTTTTGTTTGCTGTTTTATCTTAAGCTCTTTCTGATATTCCTTCAGTCGTCGTGGAACTTGTGTTGGTGGATCAGCATTGAAGAGCAGAGGGGGGATGTCAGTGCGAACGCCTCATTGTGCCGCGGTGCATCACTCACTAGGCTAAATAATGAGAGAGAGTTGAGGGAGCGTGGTCGGCAGGAGGTGCCCCGGTGGTCGCACCCCCAATCAGTGCGTGGGTCGTCTCAGGTGCCAGGGGTCAGAGGTCACGGAGGCAAAGCAGTGCGTTAATGAACAGCGCTCCGCTCCCTGGGGAGACGGAGATTGATAGGGGCTAGGGGCCGACTATCTAAAAGGAACAGGCAGATACAAACACACACACAGACACACAAACACACACACACACACACACACACACACACACACACACACACACATACATACATACATACATACACACACATACATACATACATACAAAGGGACATGCACGCAAGAATGTGGTCACGCTTGGATAAACACACACAATCATAAACCCACATACACAAATAGCCACACAAAAGAATGTTGTTTGGCTTGGATAGACACACTCATAAACACTCACACATACATACACACACACACACACAAACATACACACTCTTATGGACAAAGTGCCCAGCATGGCAATCTGCCATCAGCAGAAATCAGACACAGCTCCTCAGAATAACTTTAACCTGATCTAAACTCGTCAGGGATACATTTTACCTGGGCAGACGAGGAAAGGTGGTGGAATTAAAGAGCCGGTGACGGGCCCAGGGGACCCCCTCTCATAGTGAGCCTAGTTAAAGTAACACAGTGCAGAATTCTCTGCCTTCTCTCTCTCTCTCTCTCTCTCTCTCTCTCTCACACACACACATACACACACATACACACACATGCTCACAGCTCCAGTATCTCTCTGACTGTCTGCCTTCTATTCTTATCCCCCTCTTTCATCTCACTCCCTCATTCTCATTCTTTTTTTCTCTCTCTCTCGTTCTCTCTGTCTTCTTTCTTCTTTGTCTTGTCATGTCCTTCTTTCCTTTCCTCTTTATCTCTTTCTGCTTGTCTGTCTTCCTCTCTTCTTTCTCTTTCTATCTCTCCTCTCTACTTTCTGTCTCTTTTTCTCTCTCTGTCTCTCTCTCTCTCTGTCATGTCTTCTCCACTCTCCTTCTCTGGTGTCTTTTGCAAATGAATAGCAATAGACTGTGTGCTGTGTTGCGTAGTGTTGTCCTCACACACAGACCTTGTCAGCAGCCCATGTGAACGGTCAGGGGTTGATGGGTAATCAAATGAGACTTTCCACACATTTATTCTGTTTCTGCTTCTACCTCACATAAGGTAAAGCCAGGCCAAGGCTACTGCCCCCTTCTATTCTTGTCTTCTGTTTTCATTTGTGTTATTGGATTTGTTCTGTAGGTTGAAAGGGCCATTTTACCTTCTACAGACAAAGGTGTTCGAGTTCCTAATGACTGTTCAAACCAGCTTTGTCCTTGACAAGGATAATTGCACACACACACACACGGCCACATGTACATGCACAGTGAGTGAGAACACTGATGGTGTTGATTGGTGAACAAAAAAAGAAGTTTTGTGTTTTTCCATGTGTGTGTGTGTGTGTGTGTATGTGAGTGAGTGTGTGTGCATGCATGCGTACCTGCTCATGTGTGCATGTGTGTCTCTGTGTGTGTATGTTTATTCCCCTCTAGTGTGCAGAGCCAGAACAAAGTGGTGGTAATAAAAATTATTGATCTAGCCACAGCCATAATGCGCTACACCAATAAAGGCGCTGAGCCCTGTGGCATTGACTGAGCACTCGCTCTGCCCCGTGCAGGTGTGAAAGCTTCAGGACTCACTGCCTCACGTGTGCGGGGGAGACACGTCATAGTCTGGATCTCTCCATTCCCCCGCCCCTCTCAGGTGACTTAGGTCCACACAGGCACAGCACAATGTACAGCCTCAGCTTCCCAATAACAAAGTTAGGGACTATGATGATTATCCTACAAAATCAGAAGGGTGACACCCCTCCCTCCCATGACACCCTCAACTGCACATGAAAAGTTATTTGATGCAACTGACACAGTCAGTCAGTGATAGCTGTAGCGGAAATGTGTGCGAACGTGTAGGTGTTTCTCTCACTTGTTTCTTTCTCACTTGCACACTTTGTGTGTGTGTGTGTGTGTGTGTGTGTGTGTGTGTGTGTGTGTGTGTGTGTGTGTGTGTAGGCATGTATGTAGGCATGTATGTGCATGCATCTGCCACTTCCACATCTATTCTCTATTGCCCAGCTGAGCTGCTATTGCTCTTTTTCTTCCTCCCAGCTTTTCTTTTGCCTCTTTTTTACTATCACTCCATCAGTCTTTTTTACCATCGCTTCATCAGTCAGCAGCAACCATGCTTTTACACCATGGTGTTGCCGTCAATGAACGTCGAGTAGCCGGCCCATTAGGCAAAGGATGCCCAAACGCACTCTCTCCGCCTCATTAGTTGCGTTCGACCTGCGGCCCTCTGGGACAACTGAGAGAGCCCAAGCGTGGTGCGTGACCTTTCACTACCTAATCAACTTTTAACACCTCAGCCAGTGTGTGTGTGTGTGTGTGTGTGTGTGTGTGTGTGTGTGTGTGTGTGTGTGTGTGAGTGAAAGATATGTAGAGAGAGAAATGGGCTAGTTAGAGAGATGCAAGTGCTCATGGTTCACCAGTCAGACCTCCGCCCACTAAACCCACTTCCATTCAACACCCCCTTCAACCCCAGCCACCCCCACCTAGACATCTCTTTGTAGCCCTTCAAAAAAGATGGGTTGTCCTTCTACTTGCCAGTTCAATTCATAATGCAATCTGCAGAGACTCTTTAAATATGTAAGGTATATCACAGACCTGGGCAGAGAGAGAGATACAGAGAGAGGGAGTTAGAACAAGAGAAAGAAATGCATAGAGCACTTAAGACAGGTAGAGATAGAGAGAGGAGGATACTTGGAAAAAGGAGAGAAAGGAAAAAAAGATGTAGGGAGAAGGCACAAGTTTCAGTTTTCTAACATGGCTTCTGCTATAAAATCAATCTTGTGTTATGTATGAGTCAACATCTGTATTTCCAGATGAGTGTTTTAGTGTGTGTGTGTGTGTGTGTGTGTGTGTGTGTGTGTGTGTGTGGTCTACTGTGTGTTCCACTGTCAGCAGCCGTTGCCCGTAATAGGGGTAGTTTCTGGTCGCCGCGGCTACCTCTCCACCGTCCTTTATTCTCCACCCCCTGCTGTCTGCTTTTTTCATCACCTGTCAAAGTAAATCATCCCAGAAAAACAGAGCTTTGCCACAGCCTCAAAGGTGTCAATCAGAAGATGAGGTGCTTTGTACAAAAGGTACTTTTCAGAGAGCTGCTTCATACGTACACAGACACAGACACACATACATGCACACAGTCACACACACATACACGTACACGGGTATAGTGGGGACCTTATAACACTGTGCTTCAACTCTTTCAGCTATGTTAAGTTGTCTGTTTTTTTTTGTTAAAAGCAAACAAATGAGAGCAAACAAATGAGAGCAAACAAATGAGAAAGGATGAAGAGCTTAGTCTCCCTTTTCTTTTCCTCTCAGTAACAACTGGCGAGCACAAACACCATCACATTTATTCACACACACACACACACACACACACACACACATACACACAGAACCAAGCACTTATTGAGACCGATTACCTAAGTGTGGAAGCAGGCCTGTTGTGATACACTGTGAGACAACTGTCTTTGATGAAAGAGAGAGGGAGAGGTCATTTTCTCTCCCCCGGTTGCTTGATATGACCTTCCCCAGAACAATGGCCCAATTTAGGGCAGAGAGGGCCGTAGTGCCCCCACACTCACTCCTCACCGTCATCAGTGGTACATTATGAACCAGCCACTCCTGCACTGCTTTGACTGTTTGGACTGTTAGGTGAAGGTCAACTGTCAGGTAATGAATGAGTGGCATAGGCAGTTGCTACTCTATAGTACAACTCCCAGAAGCTTCATTGAGGAATGTCTGTCACTGACAAAGAGACAAGTTTTCAACTTGCTATAGGACAGTTTCATGGAAAGTCCACCAATAAATCCACCAATCCACCAATAAAATAGCATGTATTTATGTGATATGAATGAGTATATTTGCTGTGTTCAGCTGTTGAGGTTACATGAAAAAAATACAAAATATTACTATGTTTACTCGTGTTCTGTCACATCCAAAATGTGGAATTGCTGAATGCCATCGTGTTTTTTGTGGAAATGTTTGGTGAAAAATGCTTGATTGTTCGGTAATGGACAATCTAAGAGACATGCTCATTTATCTGGTTTCAGCTGGTGTTCACGATGAGCTTTCATGGCTAAATAGCTTGCTGTATCCAAAAGCCTTTTCAAAACAGTTCTCTAATACCCGAAAGTGCCTAGCTTCTCCATTGTTTTACAGGGCAACACAATCTAATAATAAGCTGTGGTCATTAACAAAAGATGAAAGGATTTGGAGATGAGATTTTACTGATGAATCAGATTATTCCAAGCCACAACAATAAAAATGGATTGCGTTATTGAAGTATCGGGTAGTGGAAGAAGTCGTCTCATACCCCATTTGAATGTGGCAATACAACTCAGCCCAGATCAATGCATTGAACTCGAGGCTGATGTTTCACCAATAGGCACTGTGGCATGATAGAACAGCAATTTTTCTCCTTTTAACCACCCTTACTGCACTTCCTTTTAAATCCATTTCATTAATTTAATTTTTTTTCTTTCTTCCATTCTTTCTTTCTTTCTTTCTTTCTTTCTTTCTTTCTCGTCACTCTGAGGTTGCCCTTTCTCTGCTAAGAATGGGTCTGATTTGATCTAATTCACTGTGTTGCCTGGTGCTGTAATTCAGTGTCAGTCTCTGGCTTACCCCATTAGTTTGAAAGAGTAGCCTGCTTGCACTTGTCTGCTCTGCTCTATCCTTGACATCTACCTGTAGTGCTGCATTGACGAGATTCTTGGCAGGCTTCTGATTTGCCTCGGTATTTCCGTCGGTACTTAAGTCCACACTGAATGACTTGCTGAGCCAGGTGCTCTTGTTAGTGTAGATAAGAGCTCCAGTCCTGTCTTACAAGTAATAGTGGAGGCTGCTGCACACAAGCATGTGTTGAACTTTAGTTGCTTTAAGACTTCGATTAAGAGTCTAGCTTGTTTTTTGCATTTTGTCCTAGTGAGATGCAAGGTGAACATGGGTGGATTTTAGACTCTGTTTACACGTATCTAGAATTTTAGCCACCTCAAAAAAAAATTGGCCTTCAAAGTGAAGATTTTTCAAAACACTGTATTTTCTGGATTCCACTGGATACATATTTATTTTTACAATTAAAAAAAATAAATGGATAAGAAATATCCATTTATAAAAATACATATATCTAGATACACAGCCTTAGTATGTGAATGAAATAATGAGAAGTGATGGGAAGAATGAAATTACTGTGTTTTTGTGAAATTTAGATTGGGCAAGTTTTCAGGGTTAGGATTTTAGCTTAAAAGACAATGTAGTTTAATTATGAAACTGTATTGTGTATTATGGGATGCATAATTGTCCTCCATTGGGAGGTTGGGAGGCATGGATCTCTCAATATGGAAGACGTATGTCATAATGATTCTTCTCAGTATTATTAGCTAAGTATAGAGATATTACAGCAATCATTTACAGCAAAGATCATTGACTACTGACCAAGATAGAGCAACATGATACGTTACAATGGGAGCAAACATGAATAGTTCCGGTCTGCATAAGTGGGAGTGTAACATAACGTCACAATATAAACTTTACAATGGTTTTCTGTATCAGCATATGAGGGTTCAACTCTGGTCTGCATAAAGGGGGATGTTTTCCCCTACCCCTTATGAAAATAGAACACTTAAGGAACATTTGTATCTCTAGCTTCGCGTTTCCATTCTCAATTTACGGTACATTTCATATCTGACTTTTCAAAGCAAAGTAAAATTACTTCAACAAGGGTCTCAACCAAGTGATATGTTCTATAAAATGGAACAACCTGATCTAGTTGTTCCTTTGATAGTGACATGAGAAAGGTGTGGGGTCCACACTGAGCAGGAGCGCTCAGTAAAATCGATTACGCAGCAGCGATATACAGGTATTGGGGGTGCCTGAGCCTCAGGGGTCTCAGTAGAGCTGACGTGACAGCTGGGCAAATGTGCTGTTCTAGTCGCGCTCCTCTGACTTACGCAGAGAGTGGACAGTAATTGCAGCCCCTGATGCGCCAGGCTGAATGAGATGGATGTGTGTTTGTGTGTGTGTGTGTGTGTGTGTGTGTGCATGTGTGTGTTTGTGTGCTTTAAATGGCTGGTGGTTCCAGCGTCTGCTAATGATGAGGAACTCTCCTCCCTCCGATGATTCATCCTCTGTCCTGCGCTCTGTGTGTGTGTGTGTGTGTGTGTATGTATGTGTGTGTGTGTGAATGTGCAACACTCAGAACTGCCCTTTCAAGCATTGCAGTGTAGCCTGTAGGTGTATGTACGTGTGTGTGTATATATGTGTGCGTGTGTATGTGTGTGTGTATATATGTGTGTGTGTGAGCTGTGTGGAGCATTCACAGCTGCCCTTTCAAGCGTTGCAGTGTAGCCCGTGTCCTTATAAAGATGACAGTTATTTTCCCTCTTTCATTCATTGTTTCCTTACTTCCAGTCTGCATTTCCCTCTGTAGCCATTTTCTGTTCCCCAGTGCCTGATTCTCATCATGGCTCTTGCTCCTAGAATAACCCCATGAGAACAGAAATGCAACCCCCTAGCAGCCAAATTACTCCCAGCATTTAATTTTGTGCTCAGCCAAGCCCTCTGTGACCCTCAGACACAAAAAAACCCTGCCGATACTTTGGAAGAAAGTTAGCGGCTGAGTCGCCACGGCCACGCACCTCGGGCCCCCTTGATTTTGCCATACCGATGCCAGGGTGATGTCCTCTGATGACCCTTGAGCTGGACATTGTTGTGGTAAGGGCCTTATTATTTTCTGCAGCGGGCAGTGGGGGTGGCAGTGCCCGAGGTCTCCGGAGTGCCAGAGTGTTTACGTTGCCTGTTTATTCCCCGAAGAGTGAGTGAGAGAGATCGCTCTGCAGTGGAGTATATGAGAAGAGCACGGTACACACTTGGAAAACACTTTCAAGAGAGTGCAGTGCATTGAAACATAAAAAAACTGGATTGGATTCTTCTCTTCTAGCTGTGAGGAAGTTGATTCTATGTGGAACGCAAAAAATTAATTCAGCATCAGGTGGAATAGGAAGACATTGTGTCTTTGTTGTCTGATTAAATGAGCATCAGCTTGGTATGCCTTGAAGGTAGGCCTAATTGCTCACCAAATGGCATGAGTCCTTGTGCCCAGTCTTCTAGCCTCTTCCTCCACACCCAAAATGTCCCGTTCCGATACCTCCCTTCTCAGAGGTAAACCAGGGAAGTTGGGAGCATGGAACACAGTGACATTGCACACCATGGCACTACACTAGAGAGAGTTTGTTGATGGAGAAACACGACTCGTTTGGTACTACCAACCATATTACTGTAACAAGACAGTTCTTCCAATCTAATCTGTTTGGTGAGCAAGCAACTCTATTAACAAGATTGCCTCAGAATTACCCAAGAAAACAAACCCCCGTTGAGGAATGCCAGCTGCAATATGCATGTAGATTCATCTTTTTGGGGAGAGAGAGAGATTTGGAAGTACTCATAAATGTGTAATAGGTGGGTGTGTTTTATGAATGCCAGATGGAATCACGTGCCATTGGCTACAGCTACAGGCTGATGGTGTAAACCAGCACTTGTGAACCAGCCAACACTGAGTAGCCCTATACCACTGATGGATATATGCTGTTGTCAGTTATATGAAACGAAAAGATTCAGTCTTTCTGTTAGAGACATGTCATTGTCACGAATGTGCATTTTCTCTTTGTGTGTGCTGTGTGTATGTGATGTGTGGTGAGAATGGAAATGTATGTGTCTGTTGTGTGTGTGTGTGAGTGTTTTATTTCCCTGCTGTGTTACTGAGTCTGCTGACCGGAGGGAGGCTGTTGTGTGCTATCAACATCCTTCAACTGGCATTTAATCCCATGTGTGGCTGACTGCTCCGCTCTAATGCCCAGCAGCTGCAGACAGGACATGTGTGAATGTGTTTGTATGTGTGTGTGTACATGCGTGTGTGTGGGTCTAGTACATGTGTGTGTGTGTGGGCACACATTTGTGTGCATGCGTGTGTATGTATATGTGTGTGTGCATGTAGTACATGTGTGTGTGTGGGAAAACATTTGAGTATGTGTGTGTGTGCGTGCTACAAAGATGTTAGGTGGTAATTGATCCTGGAAGCTCTGTACTTTGATTTTTTTTGAGTGTATGAAGGCTATTCTTTACAGTGATGGAGTCTAATGTTTATTATACCGCTCCTCCATAGGAACTCTGCTCCTGTAAGTGTGATGACATTGCTATGGTTTTGGAACAGGAATTTGCTTTTAGCAATTAGCAATTCAGCTTAATAAAAATGTTCAGTAGAATGATTGTAGTAAATGTACCTGCTACCCTGCTTTAGGAAGTCTGTGCACAGACATATTGTCATTTACTCTGTACTGTGTCTGTGTCGCTGTAGGAGTCATCAAAGATAATGATGCCACATTCTGTGTTGAACTCTAGCACATAGATATTCCATTTTCAATTTACCAGACAGAAGATATCGGGCCCCAATTCAAAAAGCAAAGTCAGGCATAGACCAAAGTATAAACTGAAGCCATTATGTAGCCTGTGGGAGTATTCAGATGACCCACTGATTACACTGTCTACACTTGGTCACTGAAGTAGCAAATTGAATTAGTTTTAGGTAGGCTTTGCACTTTGTCCATACATTAAGCAGGCTCCAGTGTGTGTGTTGACTTCACCACACAATAAGTGTCATGTAATATATACACAGAGCCAAAGCCTCATACATGTATTGTGCTGTATGCATGTAGATTGTCTTGTAATGGTAGACAGCAGGTATAAATAGTGCTTGTGTTTGGAGTCACTGATTACACATTGTTGCATGTAAAATGGCAGGTGAAACTTTATCAATGGTGTTTTGTGCACCATCATTTAAAAGCAGCTCATGCCCAGTGTGCGCTGGGCATAAGGGTTGTGCCATGGATTGATTGCGTGATCTTTAGTATTGAACATGAAATGAAAGAGCGCAGTGTGAGATTTTTTCAGATCTGTGCCTGACTGCTGTGTGCTTTCTCTAATGCACACACACACACACACACACACACTACAGGATGGTGCACACACGTGCATCAGAGAATATAGAGGGTGTCGATATGAGCCAAGCCAATTAGGAACACCATTGAAATGTAGACATGTGTTTGTGATGTTTCCAAGGGTTAATGACAATAATGCAGAATTTAACCAGAGCTGAAAATAGGAGATTGTTTCATCCCGTTGCCATGACGATCGCGACTGTGATTCCTTATATGCACTTACAGCCAGCGTCTTCAGAAGTTTATCACACAGTGCCACACACGCACGCATGCACACTCCTGCTCTCTCAAGCACACACACACACACACTCAAAGCCAAACACGCACAGAGAGGGGTCTTTTTCTGATGACGCTGTCATGTTTTCAGCGGCTCAGTGCGCTGCAATGTGACTGCGACAGATAGTAAGACACCGTGCGAGTCCTGCGTGCCTGTGAAGTTACAAACACGGGCGTCGTGTTTGCCAGATGGCATCAGGTTATTAGCCTACTGCTGCTGCAGCTGCAGTCGCTATACAGCCACAGTCCATCCTTCGGGGGTGAGTGATCCATCTCTTCATTTCTTTTCTTTAGACAAGAGGGAAAAGGGCTAGATAGAAAGAGAGAAGGTGAGAGCGATAGGTAAAGAAAGAGGATGAAAGGAGAGACGGACTCTTGTGATCATTTGTTATTTGTCCGAACGAAAAAAAAAAGAAAAATTGGATAAAACTGGTCATTTCGCCTCCTTGCTGCCCACCTCAGCCCCTCTACTTCTGCCCAGCTGGGCTGAGGAACTGATTAGTTCCTCAGCACTCTCTGGGAAGCACTCTCAGCAGCCACACCATGACAGTGAAGTCATCGCTTCACAGTGGCAAAGTCGTTTATCTCAGCTTCGGCAGAGGTCAGGCTGCTTTAAGTGCATCCGAATGGGATGTCACCACGAGGGCAGAGACAGCGGGACAGGGGTGAGAGGATTTGCCTCCCCTCCATTACTGGAAGCGGAGGGTCTGGCGCGGCGAAGGGGAGGGAGACGTTTCACCTGAAATGTCCGCTTGCGTCTGACAAGCACATAATATCCTGGTTATGTTGTGACAGGGGGCAGCAGGAGGCCCTCTTTCCCACAATAAGCTGCTCCTGCCTGAGGGTGCTCATTTCAACCACCCAGGGAGCACACACCTGACTCTCTAGCCTCACACTCAACTACACTGTCTGCTCTTGTTTTGTTTTTTGTTTTTTTTTCTCTTTCTTTCTCTCTCTCTCACTCTTTCTCTGTCTCTCCCTCTCTATAACACACACCCTTTCTCTCTCCTGCTCTCTCTCACACACACACAAATACACTCTTTGTCTGTCTCTCTCTCTGTCACACACACACACACACACGATTGATTAGTTGTGTCAGGTATGTGGCCTGGTGGAATGAACAGCAGCAATGTTAGCAGAGGCCATACTGCAGGCAGGCGGTGTATAGGGCATAAAGACTCAGATGTGCTGAGAGCAGTCTGCGCCCATGGCAGGATACAAACATGTACCCCACACCCTGCAGGTGTAGGAAACACACAAAAAATATCAAAAGCACCAGGCATTTAATGGAAAAAAAGCAGGCAATAATGAGAGTTTAGTGCAGAGACGAGGAGGGGTTGTGAAAGTAGCGCCTGTTACACACAGGCTTGTTTTACCAATGGTTATACAATTTGCAGGGTGAATTTTGTAAGGAACTGTCTTTTGTAAGGAAAGTGTAACCATGTTAAAACAGACACAGGCTATTTAGTGCAATTATAATGGCACTGAATGATTAATGACAGTTGTTATAGTCCTACAATTACCGTAACACATGACTATGACTAGCACTAGTGCTGATTATAATAACTGTAATAACTGTAGTATTTCAGAAAATTGCATCAACGAATCATCCTCCACTTGCTTCACTATTTAGTATTCAGGTTAGTGCTTGTGGTTCTTTAAAGAATTTAGATGTATAGGTAATACACTGTGTAGAATTCTTGTTCTGTAATTGTATAGATCCTACATTGTCATAATTCATAGCAATGTCATGAAGTAGCTTTTATCCAGAGATGCTCTTTGTAGTTTGCAGAGTTCCTTTGAAGGAATGCTCTCGGTAGGTGTCAGGAGACCTCCTTGTTGTTGTTCTGAGCGAGGGAGCCTGCTTTGGGCGCCGTGCACAGCATAGTTAGCTGGCCTGTGGAGCTGGCTGTGGCTCAGGTGAATACTGTGGTGGTGGTGGTGTGATGGTGCCTCCAGGAATCTGCTCTTATGGTCAGAGAAGCTTGTTGCAAGTCAGGAAATTTGCCAATGAGCCCCACTGTTGAACTAAGAGAGGGGAAATAATAAGCAGGGTCCTCAGGGGCAGGCCCAGTATGGTCAGGCAAAACAAAGCAAAGCTTTTTTGAACACATTCTGTAAAAACGCCCTCTGGGTTTTCGCCTTTAGGGTTTAGCCCCCCCCCCCCCCCCCTCAATAGATGCATGCTCCCTTCCTGCTTTGGCTGAAGTGGGTTCCCCCTCACCCCATTACCCAGACCTGCTCTGCCTGTCAGCCTCTCTGCTTAGTGTAAGAGCATGAAACAGCTTGTGCGCCACGGCCAATGAAAAAAATGTCTTTTGTCATCAGAAATAGAAAGGAACTCACAGCACAGCAGGCTCCGCAAACCAACCCCCCCAACCATCCATCCCCCTACATCCGCCTTCCCCAATATGGATCATCTATCAGTAGCTGGACTCTCACAGATAAATTGATATTTCTCTACCATTCACAAATGCCATAGACCATTAAGAAGTGGGTTTGTGCTGATGTGTTGATGCTGATCGCAGCTCTCCTCTCTCCTGAGAAAGCCCTGGCCTCCACACCCACTGGTAGAGAGGAGAGAGAAACTGAAGGAGGAGAGAGAGAGAGAGAAAGAAAGAAAGAAAGGTACAGGAGGAGGGAGCCAGGGTGAGTGACAGAGAGGGAGAGAGATTGGAAAGAAAGTGAGTGAAGGCAAGTGAAAGTGAGAAAGTGGGAGTGGAAGAGAGAGCAAGAGTGAGTGAGAAAGAGAGAGAGTGAGAGGGAGGAAGGCCATTTAAAAATGTCACAGGGAATATATAGCTGTAGTCAGCCGGCCGACTCTTCTTATATTGTGCTGTGATTTCTCTTTGTCTTGCACTCAGCTCTCGGGCTCAGTCTGGCTCCCAGGGAACCGTGTCATACAGTCAGCTTCACTTCAGACTCGATTCTCTCTCCCTCTCTCCCTCCCCCTCCCTCTCTCCCACTAGGCATGCACAGTACATATTCTCCCTTTGCCCACTTCACTTTGGGTTTATTCACCTAGCATTTTTCACCTTTGTCAAAATGTTTGAAACAGAGAGAAGAGAGTAAAGGGATTGTGGATGTTATTGGTGAGGGAGTGACGGTGTTGCTTTGGACTGGACACAGTGGTGAAATCTGGTCTGTCCATCGTACAGCCCAAGGCATAGCAATCAGTGGAGCGTCTGGTATTTGGCTAGGTGAAATTTGTTTTCTCGTTTTGGGACAAGACGTGGGTGAGCCAAGACCTCGACTCAACTCCCTGCACACGCAAATGAGGTGAGGCAGGCATTTGGTTGGTGGCACACAGATAGTGGCACCCTGGCACAGAGAGGAGGCTGTAGAGAAACGGCAGCTTGGAAAGTGTGTGTGTGTTTGTGTGTGTGTGTGTGTGGAGTTAGGGGAGGGGGGGGTGTATGAATAATGTGGATGCTTGGTATTTGTTTGTGTGTGTATGTGCGTGTGTGCGGACATGTGTGTGTGTATGCATGTGTGTGTGTGTTTGAAGGAGAGAAGACCATTTGCCCATTTCTTAAAAATAATTTTTGTACAAAAATCTTTCACACCCTGAAAAGACCAGCAGCTCATACTTCCTGGAAGTGTTGAAAGTTTTCAGAATTTTGGGATTCAGAGGCTTTACTCAATATCGAGTTAATAGTCTTCCTCTGCCCTTGGCACAGTGACAGAGAGAGGTTCCTGCTCTGCCACCAGGCCATTTGCTGTAATCTGTCTAGCCTGGGAAGGATTGGCGCAGTGTGTGCCAACCAGGGGCCAGGCTCCACCTGCCAGGAGTCAGGATAACCCCATATGCCCGTTTGTGTTTGCCCGCTAGCTACCAGTCTGCCTGTTCCAACAGCCTCCATCTCACACTCCTCTACCACCCACCCACCCGACAACAGAGCCCCCCCTCTCTGCCCTTCACTAGCCTTATAAGGATCATTATAACACACACACACACACGTGTATGAGTGTATTGTGATGTGAAGGTAAGAGAAGGTTGGGTTGGTGTGAGTTTGCTGGATAAGAGGTGTTGACTAGAGCTGCAGTACAGGGCTGGGTTCTCTGGGTCTCCCTCTCGCCCTTCACTGTCAGAACCAATTAGTCAGCTTCTGTCAGCTCCCTGTGATTCCCTTTCCTCACCCTCCCATTTCTCTCTCTCTCTCTCTCTCTCTCTCTCTCTCTCTCTCCCTCTCTCTCTCTCTCTCTCTCTCTCTCTCTCTCTCTCTCTCTCTCTCTCTCTCTCTCTCTCTCTCTCTCTCTCTCTCTCTCTCTCTCTCCCTCTCTCTCTCTCGCACACACACTCACACAGTCTCTCTCACACTCCCTCCCGCCCACACTTTCTCACACACGCTTACACACACACACGCAACTGCACATGCATACGCACACACACACACACACACACACATACACACACTCACACTCTAGCTTTCACTCTCGCCCTCCCTCTTGCACACGCACACACACACACACACACACACACACACACACATACTCTCTTCTGCCATGCTATGCCCCCTCTCCTCCCACTTCACTCAATGTCTGTCTCCCACTTCCTCCCCTGACTCTTTCTCTCTCTCCGTCTCTCTCTCTCTCTTCCCTCCCCTCCATCAGGCGGACTGGCAGTCTGACCAGAGACAGAGAGACACCAATGTCTGTTGCACCAGCGCAGTACATTGGACTAATGTCCATTTGCAAAAAAGCATTTGCAGCATTTGTGTGTGTGTGTTTTCATGTGGCAGTGCGGCAAAAAACAACTTGAAAAATACAAATGAGGCAAATGAGGCAAATTAACTGTAGATATAGCAGATTGGGATTTGCAAGTGATTTGACTTAGGCCTACTCTGAATATATTGACCTCACTTTCATTTGCCTGTGTTTCTTGATGCATATAATTCACTTTATAGGCTCTGTGTGAGGCTGAATGAGCTTATAGATCTCTTTAGGTCTGCAGGGAATTTCACCTGCTCTCATTAAGCATAAGCTATTATCATTATTATTATGCAGTGATCTTATTACAAACACCACTTGAAACCATATGAAGCTGGTGTACTTTGTACAAACATGTAAAAACTTTGTGTGTGTGTGTGTGTGCATGTGTATGTCTTTATGGACTAGATATATATTGTTGGGAAGGTAGTGTTGTGTTTTCCCTGTGTGTGCATGAAGGTAATAATGTGAAACAGTGTGTGTGTGTGTTTGTGTTTTCATGCATGTGAAGGGAAGCTTAAAGGTTTGCGATGTCGTCAGGAGGCCATCTGTCTCCAGCCGGACCATTAGCTGCTCAGCTGTTTAGATCAAACTAGTGCAGCTTGTACCCGTTAGGCAGGAAACACACAGAGACAGAAAAAGAGAGAGAGAGTATATAGTAGGACAAGTCTTTTATTGTTCTGTTTGCTAAAATAGTGATTAAATTGTCCATACCACAACAAAAAAGACATTTAGCAGAGCCAACAAGGTTACATTAAAGTTAGGAAGTGCTTGTCATTTTATCATCATGTATGGCTTATAACAGGACTGAAATATAGCCAGTCATATTTTTCTGTCACTAATATGTTATTGCAGTACTGCAGTATTGAATTATTATAATTATATTATTGGTTGTAACTTCTAAACCAGATTGATTTTTCTGTGTTTCATTGATGTATATGCATCACTGCCTTTTGAATCAATATGTCAATTAAAACTAATTCATCATTTCACCTAACTCTCTCTCTCTCTCTCTCTCTCCCGCTCTCTCCCGTACACGCACACACACACACACATGCACGCACGCACACACACACATGCACACACATTAGTGTATGTGTGTTTCTGTATGCAGTCCTACTTTGCTCAGGTTTAGAACGCATTTCGATTCAGTAATTTTATGTGTCATTCATGTGTTTTTGTGTCATACATAGTTATTTGCAGCTGAAACAAACTAATTTGATATCATAGATTTCCTAAAACTTTGATAAAAAAAATATAAAATTATGAGCTGACTACATGCATAGATTAGAATTTATGCATTTATATGTGTGTGTGTGTGTGTGTGTGTGAAAACACACGCACACAAACACACATATGTACACACGCAGAAATGTTTTAATATAATTCCCTTTGTTGCAATTTCACCTCTGTCAGCCCTGCATTGACTAAAACAATTGATTGGTGTATATTGATTTATTGAGTTATTTTGGGAATAACGGCCCAGAACTGCACTTAAAAATCTGTGCATTCATTCTAAAGTAGAGGGGCTGTTTTAATTTACCTATTTTTAGGGCATTTATTCAGCTTTTTTGCCATAGCCCAGCATGTAATGCCATGGCAGCACTGCATTCTTATTTAAGCGAGCGAGGAAGCACCATATTTCCCCGGGGAATGAATTCATTAAGTGTGCTAGTGTGAGGAGCAAAGCTGGTGGGCATTTACTAGTCCCAGGCCCCAGAGTCACTGAAGGCAGAGGCAGCTGTCTGCCACACACCCTCAGGGGCGACCTAGACTCCCCCTCACAAACATTATTATCTCAATCGCTCTTAAAATGGTGTGTGTGTGTGCTTTCATCGACCACAAAGGTGTTGCAGTTGCCTGTTAATGTGCGCAGTGCAGGGTTCACTCCAAGGAGTGGTGATGCTAGTTTAAAGTGATTTCAGTTGCAAATGGGCATTCCCTAAGTAAGATGAGACGACTGCTTGTGACCTTACCTGCCTGTCTGGATGCAGTATCCCACCCGTGCTGAGATAGAGAGAGAAAGAGATAGATAGATAGAGAGAGAGAAAGAGAGAGAGAAATGGTGCCTGATGTGACAGCTTGATGTAGCTAAAGCAGGCAGCTGTGGCTGTTATTGGTTATACTGTTACAAGCATATGGGCCTATCCTCTCCCATGCGGATGCCTGGTACCTGCCTCAGTCGCAGCAGGGTAATTATGCAAAGCAAACACCGGCTTTGCCTTCTGTAACCCGACTTCCATCTTTTTAATTTTCCCCCTTCTCATTATACCTACACCCCCCTCCTCCTGCACCCTCTCCCTGCACCCCATCCCTCTCAGCCTCTCTGTCTCTGTCTCCCCCTCTTCTCCTCCTCTCCTCTCCCATCCCCTCCTTCTGTACCCACAGCTGACAACATTAAATAATTAGTCAATATTAGCCAGGAAGAGAAAGGAAGCAGGCGTGGAAATCCAAAGGGAAGAGCCATTATTTGCACAGTTGTAGGGTGTATAGATAATTTATAAGAAGGAGGGGGTGTGTGTGTGTGGGGGGGGGGGGGGCATAAATACTGTTGAAATGACTTTCAATAATCATTAAAATGGGGGGATGGTTTTGTTTATTGGTTGGTTAGTTTTTTTGTTGGTGGGGGTAGGGAAGGGGGTGGGTAAGTTGGTGCATCTGTGCCCTCTGATGGTGTGTGTGTGTGTGTTTGTTGTGCTCTGTGCAGGATCTTGTGAACAAGACGGCTGTGGAGATCTCTCGGGAGGACGTTGCGTGTAACACCACTGCTTCAGATGCCGCTCTCCTCTCATCCCCAAGTTGTTCCTCTGTGTGTGGCGCCCCACGGTCTGACCGACTGACTGGACGCGGACGATTACAGACTACCCCAGAAGAGCTGCCAAACACCACAGCACATCACCAGTGAGCCCGGCCCATGCTTCCCTGGCCCATGCCTTCTCGCCTGCCGCTAGTCTCTGTGTTTCCGAGGCTGTGGTGATACCCTGGTGTGCCTTCCAGAGGACATCTGCCAAGCTCCTTCTCCCCACCCCATCCAGCCCCCCAACCCCCATCCCCTACCCCCTTATCACCACGTCCATCACTATCCACCCCTGGAGCCATGGAGCCGACAGCTACCATCTCTGTTCTGGGGGAGGATTGCCTTCTTCCCCAGGGCCGCTCCTGCCTGGGCTGCTTCATCGAGACGAAGGACGCCACCAACCCCTCGGACTCTGAGCCCGGGGTCAGTCTCAAGATGGCTGAGGCCTGCAGGGGCGAGTACGATACCTGCCCCATAGTGGACATCGGCATGCAGTGCATGAACAGTGGAGAGACAGGCGGCTATGGGGAGCAGCTCCTCTCTGACCAGCTGCTGAGCTTCCCGCTGCCCAAGCCTGTTCCCGTCGACAAAAAATCTAGTGACAGGACGACAGACAGCGACACGGACGATCAGGCAACTAAAAACCTGTATGAGGGCCTGCTCCTCGACAAGTGCAATGGGGAGGAGGTTCTCTTGGCCAACACGACCCAGGACTGGGGCTACATCGAGTCCTTTATCAGCGAGAGCAAGATGGAGCTGCTGGACCTGTGCTCAAAGAACGAGCTGTCCGTCAACCTCTTCTCGGAGGAGGACGTTGACAACTACATGTTCGACGACGATGATGATGACTCCACGCTGAGCAGCGACGTGTGCTCCCTCAAGATCCGCTATGAGTCCTTTCAGGACAACATGCGGGAGAAGACCAATGTGCTCCAGGAGGAAACCCAGTTCAACTTCTTCCCCAGTGTCCTTGTCAACTGTCCCAAGAAAGAGGACAGCACTGGGAGAAGGGGGGCAAAGGAGCTTCCCCGGAGGCCTGGGGATGAGGAAGAAGAGGAGGAAGACCTGTGCTTGTCAGATGAGGGTGAGGGCAAGACAGAGAGATGCACCAGCCCTGGAGAAGGCTGCTCCCCTGACTACAGCCCCAAGATGGATTACTTTGTGGACTCCAGCGACTCGGCCGAGGATTCGGGGGATTACAGCGACGACAGTTCCTGCACCGGCTCCTCGGTGGAAGCGTTCCCGGATGGAAAACACAAGCGGCAGCTGGGAAAGAAGGGCGGCGGATCATCCAACCACCTGAACTACGGGCTGAGGGCCAAAAGAAAAGTGCGTTACAGTGACGACTATCTGTACGACGTGGACTCCATCGAGAGCGAGAGGAACGCAGAGAAGCGTGAAAACCAGGTGCCGGGCCAAAAAGAGGAACGGGATGATGACTGGTGCCCCAAAAAGCGACGGAAGTCTTCTCGCAAAGAGCCGCCGGTCATAATCAAGTACATCATTATCAACAGGTTTAAGGGAGAAAAGCACATGTCTGTTAAGCTGTTCAAAATTGATCCAACAGCCACGACTGTGAGCTTAGACACAGAAGCGATGAGCAAATATGAAAAGCTGGCTCCACTGAAGCAGTTCTGGCAGGAGCAACAGAGGGAGAGAGAGGAGCAGCTTAAGCTGGCTCTGCGAGATAAACCCAATTTTCATCCAAACGGCCGCCACCGACCCTTTAGTTCCAGTCCTCCAAAGAGGAAATACAAGTTTGCAAACAGATTTAGGATTCAGAGGATTCAAACTGTGGAGCAATCTCCCACGAGGCAGGGTTCCTCAGCCTCTTCGAGCGAGGAGGGCGGTGGCACTAAAGACCGCACCGTGCAGATAGGAAGCCCATTACCACTTTCGGCACCGGGCCTCGACATCACACGCGCCACCACACCGAAGAGCCGATCTCAGCAGCAGCGAGAGGAGAAGGGGATTGGCAACAAAATTGTGCGTATCCGCAAATTCAAAAGCGAGGCCAGACTGCGGAGCAGGAAACTGCAGTGCGCAGGCGAAGGGGATGAGGGGAGTGTGACGAGCTTGGCTCCTCTTCCTCCTCCTCCTCTTCCTCCTCCTCCGTCCCAGCAGCAGCAGCAGCAGCATGCCACAGACTCTTCCACAGGCATGGTGGGAGCAAAGCTTGCTTCTGCACAGGCCCCTAACAGACTGATGGAGAGCCACGCCGTGGATGCACACGACACGTTCACTTTCCCCTCTTCCAACCTCTGCGCCCCTGCCCCCTCGGTCAATGACAAACCCACTCCCCATGCTGAGGCAGTGGGTGACGGCGGTGTCCCCGTCATTCCCGGGGGTTACCTCCAGACGCTCCTCGATGGCTCTGACTCCTCTGGCAGCGGCAGCATCACCTATTACCCCCAGCAGGCGTCCCAGCAGTACCCAGCGGTGTTGGGCCTGTCAGTGGAGGAGAAGCAGTTTGCCTCTCTGCAGCTGGCGCAGAGCTGTGTCCTCTCGCCTCCCTCTGAGTCTGAGCTCCAGCAGTCGCCCCAGAATTGCACCAGCTTCAGCCAGATTTGGCCATCCCAGCTGTGCAACCAACAGTTTGCGCCGGACATCCCCGAGACGCCCGTCCTGCCTGACGGCTTCCCAAAGACCCTGCCCGTGCCCGTGTCTGCAGAGGACTTGACTGCCGTGACTGCCTATAACCAGGTAAGCCTGGAAGGCGACAGAGCACTGTACGAAAAGAACTACCTACCTGAGCAGCCGATGCCACCTGCGGACGGCGACTTCCAAGCCTGCCAGGTGCCCTGTGTGGACGGGCAACTGCAGTTTCAGCGGGGGACGCTGAACAGTGACCATGGGCGGCTCACCAGCTTTGACTCCATGGGCTCCCTGTCTGTGGCCTCCAGCAACTACAGCACCATGAGTATGAAGTCTTGCGAGCAAGAGGTGGCCGGCAACGGTGGTGGAGGTAGAGGTGGAGGTGGCGGTGGCAGTGGCGGTGGCGAAGAGGATGCGTCAGGCGAGACCTTTCTGGCCCACTGCAGCCCCAAAGTGGTGATCCAGCAGAGCGTGGAGGCCATCACGCCCCTGCGAGAGTCCACCGACCTACTGGACATCTCCAACTTCACCCCAGACAAGTTCCGCCACACGTCCCTGTCCGAGCTCTCGCCGCCCGAAACGCCCAACCTGTCTCCCCAGGTGAAAGGGAGAGAGATGAAAATCATCAGTGGCAAAGCCCTCAATTACCAGGATGTTGGTGATGACATGACGTGGAACTGCAACATGATGGAGCAGGCAGATCATGTGGCTACGGCTGCATACACAGGTGACAACCATCAGTTTCAGATGCACATTTTTAACAACACTAACGGAGCTACTGGTGGAATCCTGCTGGATGACAAAGACACGGGCGCGGCAGATCTCGATGCGCAGGCTGCCGAGGTGGCGGGCTGCGGGGCTGTGAAAGGCTCAAAGTCAAAGAAGAGAAACGGGGGCAAGCAATCAGCAGGAGAGGGGGCTAAAAAAGTCCGGGCCCCAAAAGCTGCCAAGGCTGACAAGGTCAAAGTGCCACGTCAGAACTCACGGTCATCCAAAAAGCTCAAAGCCCACCTGGAGGAGAAAGCAGAGAAAGGAAAGGCGGGCACGTCCAATCAGGCGGCTGGGGACTGGCCCGGTGTGAGCTGGCCAGACGGAAATGGGAATGCCAATGTCGTCGATGACCAGCGTGAGTTTGAGGAGCCATCCAACATCCTGTCCAACATTGTGTCTGGCATGGCGGAGGTCCAGCGGTTCATGATGGCCTCCATTGAGCCACTGTGGGGTCCTACGTCCAATGTGTGTCTTGCCCCAGATGCCAACAGCCTCAAGCTGAAAACCCTCAAGATCCTAGCCGGCACGACCCCTGACCTCAAGAAGAAGGGCTCCACTGGTGCGGGAGGTGGTAAGGGCCGAAAGGCTGGGGCCAAGGGGGCCAAAGCCCAGGCCAAATTCAACCCTTTCTTTCCTCAGCTTGCCCTGGGCTGCAACATGTTTGACAAGCCCAATCTCTGCATACCTGGCATTAATGGGCCCGCACACAAAAAGATGTACCGTCACAAAACAAGCGCAAAGTTCCCCCGCATTGAAAACATAAAGGGAAAGCGAGCCGAACGAGAGCCCAGTAAGGACATAGCACTGATGGCCTCTTTTGAAAAGCTGAGGTAATATTTTGTAACTACATAGCTGCTGATGCTCACCCTGCCCTCCCTGCTCAAACCTTCTCCTCCCTGAACCCAGACGTACCTGCACAGACTCAGTAGCAGAGTTGCATGGAAAACTACACTACCCACAATCCTTCCACAATTCCTTTTTTGTTTGCCCCTGAAGAGGACTCATATCTTGCATGACAAACTTATTTGTACTTGCAAACTACCTATTGTGTGCTTGTGTGAAGCTTGATTGAGACTTAAAATTTTACCATGGCTGCATTTTCTTCTTGCTTTTGCTGTTTTTCCTGCCTTTGCTGTTTTATTATTGTTGGTCTGAAGGAAAAAAATCACCCCTTGAGAAACATTTAAAAGCCTCTTTTTTCCTGGAAAATGTTTCTTTTTTTAATGAGCAAAACCTGCTGTCTGCTGCCCTCAATAAAATAACAACAGTATCTTCCTATCTTGAAACATGTAGCTCTTTGAAAAAAGAAAAAAAAAACAAAAACAGACTCCTAAGTGAAATGTCTGCTCCACATTTTTTTTTTTGTATGCAGAAAATGGATGTCCCCTTCTTGCCGTCTCCTTCATACTGCCTGGCTCAAAGCACCATGGGAAGGTTCCACTTCCTGTGCTGAGGGCAACGTCCGCTTCTGTGAGACCAGGGCACCATAAAAAACGAAATGTGTAATGGGACCATAATCCATATTGATTACATATCAGATAAACATTTTGTCCTGATCTTTAAACTGTTGGAATGATTTATTTCTTTGTGTTTGGTATTATATATGCTTTTATAGTTTTTTGTTTGTTTTGTTTAGTTTATTTTTTGGGGGGGGACTGGTGTCTTAAAAGTATATTCAGTCATTTTATCATTTTAAGTCTTGAGTTTTGTTCTAAGTGTCAATGTACAGAAATGCACTATTTGCATATAAGGAAAAAATACTGACTAAAGGTTAATGTGCCAAATGTAAACTTGCTGTGTAAACATTTCTAATGACCAGTATGAACATAGGTTTTTCATATCTCTACTTTGTGTCAAAATGAAGGAAAAAAGAACTTATACTGTCTTAGTATCTTTCTGAGAGATGACATTCCAGAGTTTTGTCCTTTTTTTTTCTCTTTTTATTTCAAATATTTGGACCCCGACTGTAGAAATGCACCTGCAGCTGACAGTGGTACACACCACTCAACCAAAACCACAAAGCCCTCTGGACGTTCGTCTCCACTCTTTTTGCCAAATTTAATTTTACCTCAGCATCACAGTGCTTTGTGAAAAGGAAATGGGAAACGAGGGCCTTCAAGGGAATAACTGGGAGCTTGTACCTCTGTCTTGCCAAGGCAGACAAGGTACATCGGCTGAATAATGGTGCAGCCATGGCACCACTGACAATGAACTATCGCCTCTTGGTGGAGATCTCCAAACATCTGTCACTAAAATGGATTCATTCCCAGCAGTGTCAGGCTGGATGTACTGGATATGGAAACAAGGTAAAATTACATCCCTGGCTTCAGCTCATACCTCACCAGGTTATTTGTGTTAATAGTCTCTGCAGTCATTTGCAACACACCTGTTGTACTTGGCTTGACAAAGGACACAGAGACCTTACTCATTTATTGTACCCATTCATTCTTTCATCACCACGTCATTGATATTTATGTATAATCTACCATAACTGAATGAAAACAATACTTACTCTAGCCTGTGTCAGCAGGGGATTCTGCACTAGGTTGCCTTTAATCTAAATCATCTTTTAAGATTTTTTTTGTGCTGTTAACAGGGTGAGCCTTTGAAGCTCAGCATGAAAATTAGACTCACTAGATGCCATTAGGACAGACTGAGTGTAACTGTGTTGAAAACATTTACATTTCTTGCGTTCAGTTACTATGTTGATTGCTTTGTGCACCTGTGAACTGTGCCAAACAACAAGATATTTGAATGCATTTACAACCTATAATCATTTTGATAATTGATCAAATGCTGTTCTATCAGAAACTGCAATCGAGTTTTTAAATTTTGCTTGCTCATTAATGCATGTTTTTTTGAAGTTTCCTCAGCTGATTGAATGGAAAAAAAAGCAAAAAATGCATGAAGTTCAAAATGGCTTTGTTTTTTCCGCTGTATTTGGGGTGTGTGTTTTGCTGTAAATTGTACCACTTGTTTTTGCCTTTCGTTCTCACTGAATAGCATGCTAAATTCTCAGGCCTTTGTTCTGTTACATTCTGTTCATGGACACACCTCTGTCTCTCTCTGGACTGGCAGCATCTTCTAATACCAGCTACATCTGTCTCTCTTACACACGCACACACACACACGCGCACACACAAACAAACATATTATTTTTTTCACCTTTGTCTCATTTCACGGATGGCCTTGGGTGCTGGCCTAAGAGAGCTGGATTTGGAAAAAAAAAGAATAAAATCATAGAGCAAAGAGGCAGAGGTAAGCTTGGATGGACATTTCCAGAAGAGTTGTTGCCCAGCCTTGTGTACTTTGGCTTGGCTTGTGAGCCGTAGATCTATCTCTGTGCTCTCCCTCTCTGTACTCTCTCTCTCTCTCTCTCTCTCTCTCTCTCTTTCTCTCTCCCCCCCTTTCTCTCTTTATTGGGCCGTGTCTAGAATCAGGAGAGGACGTAGAAAAAAGGAACCTGCACACTGGGCCTCCTGGTCCAATTGTCTGCCTTCTCTCATCTTTCTGCCTATGGTCGACTGAATGTACTTCTACGAGTTTTTTGTACAACGTGCCACTGTTAAGCTGCCTCTTCTAAATGGTGCTAAGAAAGCAAACTGAACCCTTCCCCCCTCACAGAGAAAACAAAATAAGAATAACAGAAGAGAGAAAAAAATAACACCCTCCTCATGAATGTATATGATATTGTTATGTTTGATGTATTCATGCCATGATTATTTGACATTGATTGGAATTACTTTTTTGCATTGCAAAATGCATTGCATTTGTTTTGTTGAAAAGAATATTGAGCTTTATAAATATTGTCTAGAGTTGTTAACAGAGGGATTCTTAAAGAGCTCTTGACATTACAAAATATTGTATATTTTTCTGTGTGCCAATTTGTAACATATTTTGTAAGTGTCTATTTTTCTTAGAAAGTGCTGTGAAGTATTTGTGTGTGTGTGTGTGTGTGTGTGTGTGTGTGTGTGTGTGTGTGTGTGTGTGTGTGTGTGTGTGTGCGCGTGCGCGCGCGTGTGTTTGTTTGTTTGTGTGCGTGTGGGTGGGAGTGTGTGAAAATAACCTTTTTTGGGCCTTGGCAGGCTTTAAAAAGGATGTACAATGACAAATTCCTGGTTTTAAAAACCAACATATAAAAGTGAATTACAGAATACAAAAAAAAAAAAACTACATTTTGTCGGGAGTTTTGTAATAAGATTTTGATCTTGTCGTGAGAGTGTGTGTTGTGTTACTGTGAAAAACAGAAAGAAGCAAACAAACAAAAAATGGAGAAAAATTACTTAAATTTGTGATCTATAATTGCTGTTTTATAGATTTTCATGTAAATTATTCTAGTATTATTTTGTTTTTGTTGTAACTGTTGCAAAGGTTTTAAATATTTGTGATCAAGCCCGTATGGTGATAATGTAATATTGGTAACTTGCTGAGTTTTGTAATAATGTTTATGGAGTAAATATACAAATTAAAATGAGATTTTGAATGCTACCCCAGGACTCCCCTTGTCATTTTTGTCACATTTTGGTTTATTTTATGCAGGTGGGGAATGGTCCTTCTGCATGTCTTCCCTTCCCTTGAAAAAGCATGCTTCATTACCCTTATATCTCTTCCAGCTGTCTGGAAAGCATTCCAGCAACCCCTGCAAGTTGGCATCAAGTGTGGCACAAAGGGGGCACAAACCAGATCATGCCAGCTGTGCCAGTGGGCTCCTTTAGCATAGAAAGGACAAGCCCCAGCATAGCACTCACACACACACACACACAACCTGTTGCCATGGCTAAATCCTAGTCTCTCTCAAGGGAAATGTGTGTGAAATGCCACTGTCTGAACTGCTGGCATGAGAGTAGGTATATGAGCTGAACCAACCACAATTGTGCCTGCTACCACATCAAGGAGCACCAGTGCACTGACCCATTGTACCCTACATAATTATGACATCCATAACAATTTGTTGTCACTTGTAGGTAAAGGTTCTGTTCCCTTTACAGTCCTACATTCTAAGCGTGTTTGTGTATGTGTGTGCATCTCAAAACCTCAGTGAACTATAGCAAGTATGTGTATCACCCTGCACTCTGATTTTGAAGAACCCAGAATGCATACTTTATTCAGAGGGGGAGAGAGATAGGCTTTTATGGAGCTTTATTTCAATTATAATAAACACTTTATGTATTATTCCACCTAACAGATTTGCAATTCTATGCAAATAATAATAATATATATACACTAAGCTGTTATATATTATTAAAGGACAAAAAAGATGTAAGTAAATTGTCCAGCCTAATCAATAAACCTATATATAAAGCCTAAAATAAAACCTCAGCAGGACATCAGCAAACACTCAAAAGCCAGCAATTTTGTTTACTTGGCTATGAATTGTGGAAAGAAATGACAACAGAAGTTTTCAACAAATATGTCTAGCGTATTTCAAAACAATTTATTTGGGTTTGTGGCGTACACATTTGCCTCACATACACGCACCAACCAATGTTCATCAAATCACACAAAAAAATGTTTCCTGATCCGAGACCCTAAAAGCAGGACAGCACCACATATCCAAATCAGATGAAATCATAAAGATCATTGAGTACTGACCAACCCTCTCTGCTTAAACCCCAGGACACAGGGGGGCTCTGTGATCACTGTTTACAGTACGTATCATTGACGCACTTCCGGTTCCCACTTCCAGTTTAAGTCCACTGTACAATAATGGAGAAAATGGAGCCTTGAAACGAAACACATTTGTCGAAGACAAAAGAGGAAAAAAATAAACATCACGACAAGACACACCATTACATCGGGTAAAGTCGACATACATGTTTATTACATGCTATTAGTATGTATGTTTGATAACATGTATTGTGTTTCAAGTAACGTTAGCTAGCAACCTACTGCAGGTTAACGCGATTAGCAAACTGGTTTGATAAAATGGCTAACCTTTCCCTAGCGTAAGCAACCGTTAAGGACGGTGATGCTTAACGTTAGTCACCACTAAAAGGACTGATGAGACTAATGAGATCCGGTAATGTTATTTGTTACAGTTGTTTGTGCGTTATCTAATCTTTGAGGAGTCAAGCACTCACTTTAAATTTGCCCTGTTATCGTTAGCTGTCTCTAGGCCAGGTAACGTTAGTCATTAGCTAACCTTATCTGACGCCATGCTTAATGACAAGCAGGTAAACATCCTTGGTTTCTCCTCCTAGTGACACTCATCTGTTCACACACCGAGTTATGTTTCAAACTATCGTTCTGTACCGTTGTCATATAGGACGTATGGACCTGAAATTAAGTAAACAACCCTTTGGGTTTGCTAGTGTTGGCTAATTTCAGCTAGGGTTAATGTCGTTAACCGCAATATGCTGTTGACAGCTCGCAGATAAAGTTTCCAAGGGATTAGTCTTGAATTCACTACGGTGGGCCTTCAAAACACTGTTCTAAAATTGTTATAGAAGTTCTTAGAATTGAAACGTCATGTTCAGACAGTCTTATTTAATTGGATTAGCTGCGTACTTGGGGTTAGCGTTGGCGAACGATAGTGGCAACGCAAGCGGTTATTTTAAGTTTAGCTGGCAGCTATGTAGCTCGGAAGCTAACCTAGCCTGTGATGCCATTTTGTTCTCCTCTTACGTTAACGTTAATCGACAGTAACCTGGAAAACGTTTCTCAAGTCCATGTCAACTGTAGCTAGTCAGATGAAATGGAAGGTTTCGAGGCCGTAGTTAGCAGATAACAAGGAATCAAGCATATTATGAATTCTGTATATCCGTTATTTTTTGAAAATAACATCTCTCTTCATATCAGCGTGATACAGGCATGGCATATTACGAAATGCATCCTATGATGATAATTTGCTATTTAGATCAGCTAACCTAACTTGCTGGTTATCAGGTTCCATAGAACATGACTGACGTTAGCGGTATGTCGGCGAATGACGCAGTTTGCTCGCTTGCCATCAGTCGAGGTTTAGTTGAGTCTTTTATAATCTACATGTTTTTATAACCGAATTTATGGGGACGACCCTCAATTTTATTTTAATATTCATTTGCATTTGTGTTATGACCGTTAACGTTGCGGGAATGCCTCACGTACTTTCAAGGGAACATTACCAAATATTGACTTGGCAGTAAACTATAAATCTATAAAAATCTATAATCTATAAATCGTTTAGTTTAAGTCAACTAGCTGAGAACAGATGTTTCTTTTATCATAACGTAGCAGTCTATTATCTTTGATGTATCCTATGTAACGTTAATGTCCGAATGTCATGGTTGTGAACATCAGTTAGTTACCCCATTGAACTTCCATGTCTAGTATTCTGGAGATTGATTGATTTCTGGAGTTTTGGTTAGTTATAACTGGTTAATTAGTTTAGCATGTATAGCCCCGTTCGCTTATAATTAATATGTGATAACGGTATGTTTAATTTGGTAAAATTACTGCGCTTTCACAGCTGGTCGTGAAACGTCCTTTGATTGACAATATGGAGGGTTCGGACAATGCAGACCAAGGTGGCAGCGATCAGTCGGATTCTCAACGAAGACGTCAACTGGCCCGCCTCGATAGGGAGGAGGCCTTCTATCAGTTTGTCAACAACCTAAGCGAAGAGGACTACCGATTAATGAGGGACAATAATCTTCTGGGAAATCCCGGTAAGCCCCTGTTTAACAGACTTCCTTCACATGTGAAATGAAGGAAATTTTGCGTCATTCCTCCTTGCATTTTGAGGTTCGCCGTTACTGGTAAGAGGTTTTTGCCCAGTTCCTTGTATGATGCACATTTTGACACGAATTGCATTTTAGGCTGCCCGAAAGGTTAGGCAACAGAATGTTTAGATATAATCAAAGGCCTCCTATTAAACCAGGGGTGTCAAACTCATTTTTATCAGGGGCCACATGAGCATTTTGCTTTTCCTCAGAAGGTCGCCTGATCTACATGACCACAACTAACCACAAACTGTCAGGGGAAAAATGCATGTTTCTTTGTGTTTCTGACCATCACCATCACAGTCCTAATGTGTCTGTTCTGACTTTCACACAATTTGGTTTGCCATGAATTCGGAGCTGACATAAGTGCACATTTTTAAAACTATGTTCAAGGGGGCCACATAGTGACAGTTCTTTTCAAGCTTTTTGAATGGGCTGCATGAAATGAGGTGCCGGATCCGTCCCCCTGGCCTTCTGTTTGACACCCCTGTGTTAAACACTCTGGTGAAACTCAAGTTTAATGTTGATGCTGCCACACAAATCAGTGGTACCATCTCAGTGTGTTAATTGGACTACGAGTAGTCCATTTCAGATTCATTTCAGTTGGACGAAGGTGTTTACATGCTTTCTAAGAGTTCAGTTTTCAATTCAAGTCGGATGAAGGCAGTAATTTGGTTTAATCTGCATGTAAACGTAATGACTAAGGGAAATGGCACAATTTTCAAATCATGCAAGCAACATGTTTTCTCGAGAATAATCCAAGGACAACATATCAGTTGTTGAAACTATTTTCTTATTGTTTATGGGTTATTTACTCTCAAAAAAGGTGGGATGATGTCAACAAAAGGCAAGAAAAATTTAATAAGACTAAGCGCTAAACACAAAACATTTCACAGTTAATTAGGTCAACTGCCATGATTTTGTATAAAAGAGTGTTCTTTCTTGTCCAAGACATGATTTCAACACACTTATGATGTTGGACCACACTGTTGGAACTGTATAGAATGCAGTTTGCACTTGTTTTCTGGTGATATTTAATGCCTTCCCAGAAAACATGATGTCTGGGTGGCAGCATGTTCCTCAAAACACACACACATATATATATATATATATATATATATATATGTACATAATTTATTTTGAGACTCTAGATAAGTAAGCTGTCCATTTCAAAGGCACTAATGCAACCTTATACAATCATAGATGTTGCCTTTTGAACTTGAACTGGAATGATTTGTGTCCTCTGTAGTACGTAGGATGCAAGAGTCCATTATTTCCAAAAAGAATAACAATGTGTAACCACAGGACAGTTTTTGACATCTTTTAGGTCCATCTGAAATAAGACTGTTAAAGCTCTGGATCATGCCTTAATATGAAGTATTCTTTGCTTGGTTGTTTGTTTGTTTTGTTTTTTTTTCACCAGCATTCATGGTTGGAGTGTCAATGTGTGTTCATAGACAGTGCCCGTTTTCTGATCTCATACAGTGATTTTCGTTATAGCATTTATCTTATATACCTGTAGTGTTACAAAAATCTCGGCATGGAGTGGTTTTGTAATAAATGAGTAATGAATGCCTCTTCTGAATCTCTCAGCCTGATATGGTCTTATATATAATTTCCTTTGTTCCTCCTTGTGTTGTCAGCATTATTCAACTTTTACAGACTTTTATCGGCTCTGTCCCAAGTTTTTTTAGACATGTTGCATGTATCAAATTTAAAATTAGATTATTCATGGAAAATGATATTCCTCCCAAAACAACAGTCTCGGTTTCAACAGTCAATTTGTTGTCTTTGCACTATTCTCTATCAAATCATGGCTTGCCTATTTTGAAAATAACAATATTTAGTTTTTACTGACATTTTACCAAGCATCCAGAGTTTTAGGAATTGGGTTTGCATATCCAACAATTAGGTCCAGTTTACAAGAGAGCTTGAGTGGGAAAGTTTTAAGTAACACATGAAGCTTCTGTTTTGTGACTTAGGATGTTAAAACATAGTTGTCAGCTTTAAAAGGATAATTTGGATTATGGAATGGAAGCAGAATGAGACATTCTGTTGTCTGCCATAGTCTGTCACAGGAGTGTTAAATAGGTGCAAAGTAATTTGACATGTTCAGAAAGCAACCTGAGAGGATTAATGTACAAGTTCCTCTTTAAATTACCCATTTAGATATACGTAATCCCTGCTCTCAGAGTCTGCTCTGCTCGGTCAAAACTGTATGAAACTCTGCGGTGTGAGGATTAAACTGAATGACTTGGTACCAGTCAAACACAATATAGACAAGGTGCAAGTTGTATGCAACTGGACTTTTTTTTTCTTTTGGCACTTGAAGAGTTTTTGCCTTTCATCCAAAAGGCTTCTTCCTTTCTGACCTGATGGTAGAGAAACAGGAGATATATCTCTGGACCACTGTGGGTGAAGCTGTGATCTGTAGACCTAGGCCTTCAGATCTACAGAAAACCCACACACATCAACCAATACTTTTGACTCTCATCAACCATGGCCGTCAGCAGGACTTTACAACACCGGACGGACAGCATCCCATCCAAGACAGAAGAAGAAAAGGCACATGCACATATCAAACGGGCCCTAAGAACTTGTGGCAAGACAGGAAAGAGACAAAAAAAAGGAACCAAATGACACTAAGGAGTATCTTCAGCAATCACAACATCCCAGTCTACTTCAAACACCCTTAAACAGAGACTGGTTCACCCGAAGGACAGAACTCCAAGACACAACCTCAACAATGCGGTTTATGCAGTACAATACAGTGAGGAGTGCCCAGATCTGTATATTGGAGAAACTTAGCAGACGCATAGCCCAGCATAGGAGAGCGACCTCATCAGGACTGAATTCAGCAGTACATCTAAAGGAGAAGGGACACTCCTTTCAAGACACTGACGTGCACATTTTGGACAAGGAAGACAGGTGGTTTGAGAAGGTAGTGAAGGAGGCTGTCTATGTCCTCCTGGAACAACCAACTTTGAACAGAGGATGGGGGGCTGCTACATACAATTCTGTCATGGTAAGTGCAGTGGTTTTTAGTAATGTCAGTTTTCAGTAAGTGCACTGGTATTGAGAACTCTGTTGATGGAGATTGTTTCTTACTCTTACTTACTTTTTTTGGTTCAGCTTAATAAGAAGTTTGTGGTCTTTAATGTTTTAAACACTGCTACATACAATTCTGCCTTGAGATCCCATCCTAGGAAGTTTAACTGCTCTTCACCATCAAAGCAGTTCACACTCTCTGGATTCTGTGATCATAATGACTCCTTTCAATTCACACATTAACTTGTGTTAATGGTTGATCCATGTGGATGAGGGGTGTGGTCCACAGATCACAGCTCCACCCACAGTGGTTCTGAGATGTACCTCCAGGTTCTCTACCATCAGGTCAGAACTGAGGGAGCCCTTTGGATGAAAGGTGAAAAAAACAGCACCTTGACTACCATGACCTGGATGAATGAGAATCTTCACAGAAATAGTGTGTTTAATTAGTTCAGCTAAGTTCAGAAGAATTTGCCACAGCAATTATTGCAAATAAGCCTCATGTCACTGACAATTTACAATTACCAGCACATGAAGTGTTTTCTTCTTGATATATATAAACTACAGTATGTTTTTACCTCATGAATATTTTGAGTTATGCAAATTAATAGGGAAGAGTAAAGAGTGCTCTCTTACCTAATCCTGAACAGAGGTGGAGATGTTCAGATTTCTTTGCCGCTACACTTTTACATTGCAGCAGCGTGTTGCATTTAGTCAATCGTCTGCTTTTTAGAAAAACCCCTTTGAATCTTAAAGGAGAAATCCGTAATCCTGTTGTTTGAGGTTATCTAGTGCTGTCTGTGGGAAAAAGAACAAGAAAATGTGACGCAACATAGAACAGATGGCAAATCATCAGTTAACATTGACTGAAAGCGGCATAGGAAAATGAACCTGAAAGTGTGTTTTTGTTCCCCGTTCAGGTAGTGTTAGCTGCAGGTTCTCTATTAGGTCTGTATTGTATTAAATTATTATCGTTGTTTCTTCTAACAACAGCACTCAATGACCCCAAATAACAAGGCTATGGATTGATTCTCACCAGATTTCTCATTTAAGTGATAAAGGTAAACCCAAACTGAGGGGAAGTGTAAGCTGGGTATACCAAATGCTTTCACATTGTTTCGCTTTGTGCAAAGCATCTGGAATCCCTTAATTGCCGTACGTTGCCTTCCTCGTGGGCAGATACCTTTTAGGAATTTTAAAAACATTGAGTATGCCAGAGCTCTCTTTGCTGATTGGCCAACCAAAATGCTGTCAAAGGAAACCTAAGCTTTTGAAGAGACTGCCTGCTGTAGCAAAATGTAATATTGAGCGGAAGCACTAGGCGGTGCTAGCCTGGCTAGGGAAGTGTGACTAGAGTAGAAAGAAGGTCTCTGAACCTGGGCATTTCCACCTCTGGCTCTGGGTGGTGTTTAAGTGCTACGCACAAATATGTAAAGCTGAAGACCCACTGAAGAACCCCCTCCCCTGCTCCCTCTCTGTCCTGGTACAGTGGAATGGGAAGGAATGATATTTTGGAGCCTTGAACCTGAAAGGAGGCGACAAGCAATGATGGGACAGTGCCTGTCCTGGTAAGTGCAGTGGTTTTTAGTAATGTTAGTTTTCAGTAAGTGCACTGGTATTCAGAACTCTGTTGATGGAGATTGTTTCTTTCTCTTTTTTTGGTTCAACTTAATAAGCAGTTTGTGGTCTTTAATGTTTGAAAAACTAGTATTTGCTGTTCACTCCCCAACGATTTGGTTTGGATATGATTTGGTGTAAAAGTGATGCATGGATTTGGTCTCATCTGTATCACAAAAACTTTGCCACTTGATGGGTCTTTCCCTACAGCAAGAATGCATCCATATGAAACAAGGCATATAATACATTCTCAATAAAAATATTGCTAAATGGACGGTCTGGCCTTTTATTCTCACCTTACCGTTGTTGTTCTGGAATTGCCTTGTGTGTGTAATTCTGATGCTGTTTCAAATGTGGATTTAAATGCCTTTGTTTTTCATTCTAGGAAGCTTTTTAATGCATTTGTTAAGCCACTATACATATGTTCTCTCTAAAGACCAATTAGACCATTATGGTTGAGCCGTGTTACGGCACAGTTGCATGAACTTGTGAGCGGCATGGTCTTTTGAGTCTGCAGCCAGGCTCAGTGAGTGTGGGTTTGTCTTGGGACAGGTGAGATCACGGAGGAGGAGCTGCTGACCCGTCTGCAGCAGGTGAAGGATGACGGGCAGCGTGCGGCCAGCGGAGCCGGCACCAGTCCCAGCCCCAGCCCCAGCCCCAGCCCCAGCCCCAGCGCCAGTGCAAATGGCAGCAGTGGGCGCAGGCCAGAAGCCACTGGTGAGTAGCACTGCAACCACAGTTAGTCTGCTTTCATTGTCAGTTAATCAATCTAATCTGTTTTCTCAATCAAATCATTATTTGTTACTGGAAAAATCTCAGAAACTATATCTGGAGAACATGAGCTCAAATGCCTTGTTTTGTACAAATGTATATATGTGTATAATATATACATGAGAAGAGCTGACAGCTGACAAATGGAAGAGCTGACAGTTTTCAAGTTCAACAAGCTGCAATGGGAATTTTTCCAATATCCAAATAATTTAATTGATTATTTGACTAGTCATTGCAGCCCTGCTGGTGAGCAGAGACATCACTGTATACTGTAAAAAGTACCACACTGGCCCGAAAAAGACGATCCTGAATATAAGTCTGGCTGTCTGGCATGTCATGTAGAGCTTTACACCATTAAGTGTTTAGCTGCAATACTTTTCATGCTTAGATGCTGTATTGGTGCTTGTGTGTGTGTGTGTGTGTGTAATGGCAGGTGTTGGTATTGAGTTGATGTGATCTTTGCTTTGCTTTGCCATTCACTAATTGTGTGTGAGTTCATTTGGTGTTTAAATTGCTCTGTTCTATCCCAGGAGACACTGAGGGCCCGGAGGATCCCTCTAACGGTGACACCCTCCTTGACTGGCTCAACACCGTGCGTCGCACTGGCAACACCACCCGCAGTGGTCACCGCGGCAACCAGTCCTGGCGGGCAGTGAGCCGCACCAACCCGAGCAGCGGTGACTTCCGTTTCAGCCTGGAGATCAACATCAACCGCAACCTGGCGGAGCAGCAGACGCAGACGGAGGCGGTGGAACAGGCAGCTGGAGGCCCAGCGGCACCAGAGGGCCCCAGTGCGGTGCCTGAGGCTGAGCCTGTGCCTGTGCCTGAGCCTGAGCCTGAGCCTGAGCCTCAAGCCTCCTCTGAAGCGATGGAGCTGGAAGAGGAGCCTGTGGTGGAGGAGCTGGCGGTGATTGTGGAGCCGGACCTCTCGCCACCCGTGTCAGCCCGACCTGCCAGCCCCCAACCCACTCAGGTGTCAGTCCAGGTGCCGGTGGCAGTGCCAGTGCAGGTACCAGTGCAAGTCCCCGTCCCCATCCCTTCCCCATCCTTGCAGGCGGCAACTGTGGCGGCGGCCATGGCATCCGAGCCCCCACAGACACGCCGAGGCGTGGTGCGCCCCCGCAGTCGGAGCCCTGAGCAGCGACGCACCCGTGCCTGCACCCGCAGTCGTTCCCCACTCAGTTTGGACCGCATGGATGGGCTGACCACTGCGCCGCCCATCCCTGAACCCCCACTGCCGCCACCGCCCCCTCCGCCCCACATGGAGGGCAGCTCACGCACCCGCCAGCACATCCCCTCCCGTCATGTTACCGTGGAGACAACGGAAAACCACAACCCACACCAGGCTCCCTCAGCCTTCACCACCAATGCCCCCGAAGCCCCCCCGGCTCCTGCCCAAGAGGAGGAGCTGACGGGTGGGGAGGCTGGCGCTGGACGCAGGCCCCCCACAATAATGCTGGACTTGCAGGTGCGTCGAGTCCGGCCTGGCGAGTACCGCCAGAGGGACAGCATTGCTAGCCGCACCCGCTCTCGTTCTCAGCCCGCTAGCAACAGCAGCAGCGGTAGTAATAGTAATGGTGGGGCTAGTAGTGGAGCAGGAAGTGGCAGCGGGACGGGTGGTGCCGCCGGCAACAACACCTTCATGTACGAGACGGAGCAAGGCGGCTTCCGTCGGACATTCTCCCGGTCGGAGCGGGCTGGCGTTCGCACTTACGTCAGCACGATCCGCATCCCCATCCGCCGCATCTCTGACGCAGGCCTGGGCGAGGCCACCTCAGTGGCCTTGCAATCCATGATCCGGCACATCATGACCGGCTTTGGCGAGCTGAGCTACTTCATGGACTCTGACTCTGACTCGTCTGACTCGCCCAGGGCCAGTGGGCCTGCCACACTCTCCGACAGCACCGCGCCATCAGCTACAGGCGCAGTGTCTGCGACTGCCGCTGGCGCATCTCAGGCCCAAGCTGGGGGGTCGCAGGCAGAGGAGAGGGAGGGGGATGACGGCGATGTCCCAGACGGTCGTGGTCGCAGCCGTGCCCCCATCAGCCTGGAGGAGACAGGCTCGCTGCCCTTCCTGCGGCTGGCACACTTCTTTCTCCTTAATGACGAGGATGAGGAGCAGCCGCGCGGCCTCACCAAGGAGCAGATCGACAACCTGTCCACGCGTAACTTCGGGGAGAGCGATGCGCTCAAGACGTGCAGCGTGTGCATCACTGAGTACGCTCAGGGCCACAAGCTGCGCAAACTGCCCTGCTCCCACGAGTACCACGTGCATTGCATCGACCGCTGGCTCTCAGAGAACTCTACCTGCCCCATTTGCCGACGCGCAGTGCTTGCCACCACTAACCGTGAGAGTGTGGTCTGAATGACCCCTCTACTCCTGCACTTCGACCCACCTCCTCGCACCTGGAACCCCCTCCCCTGTCCCCCTCTATTCCTTATTCCTGTCCTCCATTGTCTCAGACTAACACCACTCTTGTGTTCTCTAAACTCACTCTCTTGCTGCTTCTCTGCGCCTGGGTAATGTTTGCTTACCCACATGGCCATTCCTTATGATTTTAAAGCAATCAGCCTGCTTCCCCTCCAGTCTTCAGCAGGGGCAGATACATCAGTGAAGGCCGAAGAAAGGGTGGGGTGGGGGAGACTAGGGGCCTACTGAGCCGATGCAAGTGTTCAGACCTAAGAATATTCATTAGTTGTCAGTCTGAAAGCATCGCTCAGTAGCTGAAGATGAAGTGAAGTGGGCATAGAATACCAAGAGGATGGTGGTGAAATAAGGGGAGTGGAATCCCCCCCCCCAAAAAAAAACAAAAAAAGGACCACATGTGCTCATGTTGACTAGCTTAATGGTTCAGGTCAACTAGAGAAATGCCTGATCCCTCTATGAGCTACCGGTTACAAGGTGCTGAGGACAGAGACTGTGTTAAAAGGAAATGCGTGTTTGCGTGCGTGTGTGTGAGAGAGAGTGCGTTTGTGTGTGTTCCTTGATTTTTAAGTTAAATATCATTGGAGGGAAAGCAAACCCAGTTACTTGTGTGGCACAATAGTGTAAGATTTTGGTGTGCAGTCACAGTACTAACCTAATTGGCAATGTTGCTTCCCTCCGAAGTTAACTGTAACTTGAGAGTGCAAAAGTATTCACACTTGAGACCAAATGCAATCTGATATACCCCTGGAATCCATCATTGCTGTACAGCATGTTTTTTTTTCCCTCCATACGATTGAATGTTTGGCATGAAGGCTAGAAAAGGCTTCTTGGAATTGGGAGCATTTTTTAAAATCATTCCATGTCTTGCCACCTTAAAAAAATGTAAGGAGACAGAATTAAATGTTAAAAGTACTTAACTGTTTTTCATCAAGACTCAGTACTAAAGAAAATGGCATTGAAGAAATAGGGGAAATTGCAGACCTCTGACATCCCAAATCTTATTCATTACAGTGGCAGTTGACACAAACATGCCAGCCTTTCCTCTTTACTAACTGTTTGCATTTGCTCCTGAGTCTGATGCAACTGCACTCAAGTGGATTGAGAGATGCTACAGCTCCATTTAACTCGAGCTGTACTGGTGCAATATTTACAAAGAGGATAAGGGGAGGGAGAGTGGGTACAAGATGGGTGGGATGGATGGGGTATACTAGACTTTTTTCTGTCTCTTGAATGATTGTTAGACTGTGAATATTCACACGTAAATAAAGAAGTTACTCTGATATGTGAACTTGGCTATGTACATTTTTTTATTTTTGTACTTGACACAACACATGCAGTTGAACCTTCACGAATTGGTCAGTGCTGTGCTGTATTGTTCATTGTCTGAAAGTAATCAGTGGCATGCAGTCATTCTGCGCAGGTAGGACACAGAAGAGGACTCCTTCACAGAAACGAGTTCATTACTCCCCCAGGTGTTTTGCTGGTTCATGTGGAGTTCCTGAGGGTGGCCAACTACATGAGGCATGACGAGGCAACTTCCACCTTTGAAGTGTTTTGTGTTTTAAATGAAATATATCGGGGTTTTTTTTCCCTGAACATTGTTCTGTCAATTAATTGGTCGTTAAAGTCAATGAAGTATAAAGTCCATGTATCCCATTGTACAATCAATGCACTGAATGCATGTTAAGAATCGATTATATCTACTTATAGCCACTCATGTAAATATGTATTTTTTCCTTACGTCATGCTTATTTAAGAGGACTAACATTTAATCGCTGAACATTTCTGTATAACGAGAGACATTTGGTAGAACCGTGAGATGTTCACTGACCCGCCATCACTTCAGCGTGGTAAGGAACCCTCAATGCGATGGCAATGGCAGCGATTTGACATTTTTACAATCAGATGTAGGCTAGTTTCTGTGCCAAAGTCCCGTTAAACACTCTGTCTGTGGGCCGTCATTACGGTAAGTCATAGAGTCGTGGCTGAGGCAGACGAGGAAGAAGTTTCAACAACATCGTTTTGGTTCCGTCTACGATGGCTTTGAGGATACTGAGCGGCGTTTTATCCCATTGTCAAGTTGCGTATAGCAAGGTAATTAAGAAGACGTTAACGAAGTCTCTTTTCCCTCCTGAAACTCTAAATGTAAATGACCAGGTGGCAAACCCGTGGAGATGGTCCGGGACTACGTGATACAGCACAGCAGTAGGCTAGTGTTGGTTCACCTTTCCTCAAGTTTCACGCGAGACATTCTTATATGTGGATTTCATATGTAGAAATGTAGATATGCAGGTGTAGGCTCTACTTAACTCGCTGAATAACTGAAAACGAAAACATTGAATCAAGGTTTAAACGTTTGCAGAGCATTTCCTTGTACCGTAAACACTAGAGTATGTGACTGGAATAGGCATTAAAAAAAAAAGAAAACACGTATCAGTCAGTACATCAGACCATATATCTGAAGAAATATATGAGATTTAGCATATATATACATATATATACATACTCATATATTTCTTATATATATATATATATATATATATATATATATATATATATATATATATAAGAAATATATATTAAGAAATATATGCTAATTATTAATTAATTAATCAATTTTTAACAGGCCATCCCGTTCAAGCCCCTGGTATATCAACTAACATCTGGAGTCCGCTTCAAAAGTTCCTGCCCTATTCGGATCAGCCATCTGGATCACCTAGTTCTTACTGTGCGCAGCGTGCCTAAAACAATAGATTTTTATTCCTCAGTTTTGGGTATGGAGGTGGTTACGTTTAAGGTACGTGGTTGGGGTATTTCTCAGTTTTAAGGGGGTCTTATAGCAATCTTTCTGGCTATGTCAAGGTCAAGAAGTTACAGAGTGTGCTCACAATCTTGGAAAGAAAGCATATTGTATGAATGTCCACTAGGTGGCAACCTTCTCTACGTCTATGTCTATACCTCTGAGTTTTAGACAGCCTTATTGTTCTTCTAGGACATAGAAGCACTACACCTGCAGCAAGCAATTTAGTCCAACACATGCTTCATGTCCTCACCTCCATAATCTCATTCGCCATTTTAATTGTCATCCAGGGAGACAGGAAGGCGCTGTCCTTTGGCCAGCAGAAGATCAACCTCCACCAGACTGGGAAAGAGTTTGAACCCAAAGCCAAGAGTCCCATGCCAGGTTCAGCCGATCTGTGTCTTATCACAAAGACTTCCCTTACCACTGTTGCTGCCCACCTCCAGGTGAAGGCATACATAGGCTATTAGCATCAGAAATAAGGCAGTGCTGGACATACTGTACGTACAGTAGATTCTTAAACTGTTATCAGTGGCTGACTTGATTATTTAGAGTTTAGTCTATTCATTCCTGTGTTAAGACAGCACACCCCATGACCATTTAGGCCTATGTATCATGCTCCTTATTTATTCCTTCAACATTTCACAGATTTTTTATGTATGTATTTGTTATGTTATATTGATTATTTATTTATTAAATATAGTATTTTTGTAGAACTTGTGTTTATTTTTAATCAAATGCACAAAGGTCAACAAGTCTTGAACTTTGAGCAGTTCATCTATCCATTTTACATTTTACTTGCAGGTTCCTTCACATCACCGGTATTCAGTTTAACGTCACAATTTTTTGGCAAAATTATCATTATCGGAGATTGATTGTCAACTGATCACTGAATAGTTGAACAGGTTTTGACATTAACATCTTTGCTTGTTTTGATTTGTTTATTTACAGGCCTGTGGGGTGGCCATTGAGGAGGGGCCTGTGGAAAGAACTGGAGCAGTGGGCCCAATAACTTCCCTGTACTTCAGAGATCCTGATCAGAATTTGATTGAAGTGTCCAACTATCATCAGTAGACACAAGGAGGCAGTGTTGAACTGCTGTGTTTCCATACCCATGCACCTCGTTAGCATTATATAATCCCTGATATTTGCTGGACAACTCCTAATTATTATTGTTATTATTTTATTCAGATGAAATCTATGCAAATTGAGAGGTTTGAATTGACATATGAAGTTATTAGTTATTAAGTAGTTCTCCAATCAGATAAAAAAAATACAATACATTAAGGCCTAATAGCCTTAGCTTTGAATAAAATACCGAAGATTAATCTCAATCACAGTTCATCCCTCCTTCTAATCTATTCTAAGTTATGTGCCTGATTGTCAGCACAAAGGCACTACCAGAGGCATGACCTGTGTGCGTTCAAGAGTTTATGAGCAGTTCAAGCTAAGCAAACCATGTCTGATTGCCACATAGACATAATATGCTTTTGGCTAGGGCTATTCGACTGGCTGTTTCCCTGTTTGCTTTCTCACGCAACCCAGAGCTTAAAACAGGCTGTGCTCTCACCTGCTCTGGGTGATAACATCATTTACTGGGGCCAGCACCTAATGACTGCTCAGCTGCTGCTGTTTTTGGTGGAAAGTGCTGCAAGATGCATTTTCTAGTCATAATTCTTGCCTGCTCTGCAAATGCTGCTACATTTTGTTTTCTGTATCATTTAACAAAACTGATTTTATATGTTGAGGCACTGACGTTGAAATGTGTCTGTAACATCATATCAGATACCACAATAAATATATCTTGGAGCAATTCATTTTTCGTCATGTTTGTTGTTTATAATTAAATGCTCATTTATGTGCACACATGTCATCCTTTTGAGGGCAGCATATTTATGGCTAACTAGATGCCCATCATCAAACCTCATAGAAAAAGTAAAGGGTTAGCTTTTCTGGTCTACTGGAAGACCCCCTCTCACAAGACCACAATGCTTAGGGAGGAATGTGTACTTGTGTGTGGGTGTGGTGTGTGTGTGTGTGCATGCGCATGTGTGTGTATTGTGGGCGAAAAGGTGAAAGCTTTGCCACAATTTTACTGTAACCCTTTAAGCTTCAATAAGCCTGTTTCACCACAGGCCTATTTTTCCTCGCAAGGTAAGTACAGGTGTTCAATACAGAATCCGGCATTACTGGCTGTCATTAATAACACCAGTGCTTAGCCTGTGACTTCTTGGTAAGATGGTTGCTGTGAAATGGGCCCATTAAGAACAGTCCACAGTGTACTTTCTCATTTAGTGTGATGAAAACAAAATTAGGCATCTAGGCAAGATGATGCTGTTTGGCAGTTGCTAAGACAAACAGCAACTCTCTTATGGTAATTCCAGCTTCATAGACTGCAGCTGGAGCCTGGCAGGTCAGGGCTAAGGAAAAATCTGCAGTGGAAAAATATTATCAACGTCCAGCAGCCAAATGACAGGAAAACCCAGGCGATGTGTCACCCAGGCAGGGTCTAAAAGAGCCATGCCTGCGGTCAGTCAAACACTTCTTTGCTTCTCTGGTAGCCTGTCCTCTCGCCCCTTTTTTCAGCACTGTTATTTTGTGCCTGTATGTGTCTAGGCCATCATAGTGAACGTGAGGCTCCTGACAAATGGCTGAGGGCACGTGTGAACAGAATGTTTGCATGGACCACTGAGGTGTGTGTGTGTGTGTGTGTGTGTGTGTGAAGTGTAATGTATCCCTTAAACACAGTCTGTGTAGCCAAAATGCCCTCTTTGCCAAAGCTCACATGCTTTCAGTGGTCTTAGAGCATGTGCTGGGAGGGCTGTGCTATGTTAAGAATGCCCAAGATGGATGGACCCCTACAAAACCTGCTCTAAAAACTGATTTACTTTGTGATTACAATAACAATAGCTTACCGTGGGTCTTGAATTTAAAATGTGTTCCCTGTAGTTCTTAAACTGTGAATGCTTGTTCTCTTGGGCAGATTCATTTCAATGGCATGATTTTTGGGCCACTTGCAGTGTTTTTGCAGTATACCCTCTACTCACAGGGCATTGTTATGAGCCCCCATTAGTCCACTATGTAATACTATAATGACTAATACTAATACTAAATACTAATATCTATCTATCTAGCCTATCTATTTTTCTATCTTCATTTTATTAAACTTTTCAATAATTTGTCATGCCTGTGATTTAGAGTCCAAAAGGAACTTCATGTATACTAATTCATGCAATAACACATTTATTGCACAGATTTCTCAGTTTAAAAGTATATGTGGTGATGACAAACTTAAGCTATTACCTTAATGATTCTAGGCTTTCATCGATAGTGCATAGGTGTATTGTCTCTGATTATTCTTAAGCACCTACTAGTTTCCAATCCTGGTGTGAAACACCTCTGCTCATTCAAATAGGATTTTCCCATAATAGCCTATTGTTAAAACGGCAGTATCGGCTCTATTTCCCGTTCTTATATAAGAGAGAGTATTTTATTTACAACTTGCACAGCTAGATTTATGTTTCATCATTCTGTCAACGCTTGGCTTCCTGTCAAAGTAGTTAGGTAGGGGTAATGAATGGCCCGGCGTGCGTATTTCGGTGAATATTGCACATTTAAGGTGGTGATTACACCTCTATAAACGCAATATTCCCAGATAGATATACGCACGCTGTGGAGTTCATTATCCCGCATATACCACTATTGCCAAGTAGTATAAGGTATGTAGGGTAGTTTTGCTAACAATTTACACGTTTTGATAGCTAACACAGGCTTGTTTGCAGAACTAGGCTACTTCTGTCCGCATCGTCTCATTCAAAGCTTACTGGAATAAACTGTCTTCACTAGTTCTAAATGGATGGTTGCTATGATCAAAAGCGGGTCGTTAGTTCGATCTGTCAAGTGTCGCATCCAAAGATTCTATCCCGTCTTGGCTTTTGTAAAATCATCGTTTCCCATACTCCCAAACACAGTGTAACAGACTTAAAATTAATCTCGGTCACAAGTTTAAATGTTGCTGTGCTGCAAACGTCGGTCAGGCCGCTAAACTGTAAGCCTTTGTTAACATGACAGATCATTTAAACATCGAGTTGGGCGAATTGATATGCAAGCGTAATACGGCCAGTAAAGTGGATCTTCATAGGTGTGCAGTTATCTGAAAGTAATGCACGTTCTAAATAGCGCACCATAACAGGATATTTGATCAAGCAGTGGTAGCCTTTAAGTCTTTACGCTTTGCCCTAGTGGAGACTAAGATTGTAGGCCTAATGAAAGTGAAAGCTACTTCTACTTCTGAACAAATCCTTATTCAGTGTTGATATATAATAGCCCTATTTGTAAAGGAAAAAAATAGCATCCATTTTCACACACACGTGTATGATTTTTTTGACTGGATACCTATGGCACAGAAGATGAGATAATAGGCCGATGCCGTTTCTGTATGTGCATCAGGCCACGTAGGGCATTGTTGTGTGTTTCTCACCTTGAATTAAAAGATGCTCTGTGAAGACGATGTATAGGACGACGTGTATCAGTGTATTCTACCTTCAAAAGAGGAAACAGAGAGAACTGGAAGTGGACCCAGAACTCAATCAGCCATACACCCTTGCTAATCTCTGCCTTATCGACGATAAGTCTGCCTGATAAGGGACTGCCCCATCAGGAAACAGAAATACTTCTACATTACAAATCAGCCTCTTGTTCCCATCTGTAACCACACCACAGTGAGTCACGACATTTTGTTATTGGTGATGTTTGTACAGTCTCAATACACAAGAATGAAGTTGCAGGTTAATTATATATTTATTATAGGTTCATTATTACCAGCTCTTATGTCAAGTTCAGCAGGAGAAAAAGGTCTATAAGATCTGGTTAACCAATACCCCTGACAAATAATTTATTTTCATGTGCAAGGAAGTCATTTATTTTCATGTGCAAGGAAATTTGTGAATTCAGTAAGAGCTTTAATTTCCATGAGAATTTGATATGATTTTATTTCTGGAGAAGTTGACATGATGACATATGTGAGTGTTAATCAGATCTTAGAGATCCATAGTATTTATGTTGCTGTTTGTATTTCTCTGATGTTTGCGATGCTTATGACCTTTGCTTTTGCTATTGAGCTACACAACTCACAGTAGGCCTAATGAACTACACACTAATAGACACCCAGCACACTTAAGTGATTATGTACAATTCTAGAATTGTCTTTCTACTATGTATTTTGGGTCAGAGTCATGATGATGTGATGCCCATCTAGAGAAAGCTAGTGGCATGAGTGAGTGTAGAGAGATAAGATGTTCAGTGAGCAGATTCCAACTTTGGATTTTTCAACCTGGGATCCAAGTGCCTTTCAGTAGGACAGTAATGTATTGTTTTTAAGTCTTCATTTTAAGGCCTTTCCAAGATAGAGTGCTGGGTAGACATGATCTGCATTATGTCTGTTTGTAGTCCACCCCAGCATCCGAGTGGATACACTCTGAATGGGATACTAAAGTGGTGATGAGACACTGTGTTCAAGTTACTTTATTTGTACCACCAGGAGATTTTGGTTTGCAGTGGAGACGTCAATCATATACCTATACTGTAGTATATACAGAAACAGACAGGCACATGTTATGTCCATTCATTTGAACACTCACTCTACAGACAACTGTACTGACACAGTATAGCCAACTAAGACAATGACATGAAAAAGGATCCAGTCTTTTCCAGCCTAAACTAAAAGATGTAGTAAAGACAGGCGATAAAACAGAATCCATCAATATACAGTATAAAATGAAATCACATGAATCAGATGAAACTTGGTAAAAATAATACATTTAATACAAAGAGATAGAATAATAACTACAAACTACAAATAACTTCAATCAAATGCAATGTATTAGGTAAGTAGAAGGTCAAAACCCCTAGGCAGTAATGAGTAGTGTATGTTAGTGGGGGCTCCTCATCTTCCGCTTTCACTCAGCTCTGACAGCATAGCCACTCTGTGTAGCTGATCTCCTATAATGTCCATTCCTTGCAAAGCACTGTATGTCCACCATAAAGACTGGGTAGGACTGGACTTGAGGGCCTTTTGTATTCAACTTGGGAAGGATGCACAACAGGAACGACAATTGTCAGGGCTGACCACAGGACAGTGTTGTCATGTGATTCTAGCATGACAATCAGAACCATTTGTCCTAAACCAGCCACCATACTCCAGAGGTCAACACATCTGAGATCATCACCTCTGTTTTCACATAGCTTGAGGAACTGGTGGTGGTTCTTTCCAGATATCTATTATTAATGTGAGTTTGAAACTGCCACTTTGCCTGCACCCATTGGCATCCTAGGCTGACTGATTTAGCCTGATTACTTTAAGGGTGCCCTGCCATACATCTATATGGTATGGTTTGAGGTCTCCAAAGATGACGTAGCTTCAGTTTGGTTGACAGTGGTCCAAGGAGACCTTAACAATGCTACAACCTATTCAAAAATCCCTAGAGTAAAGCGCTTCGTTTTTCCACCTATGACAGTTAGCTGTGCTCTGGTTTGCTGTTGTAGCATGTCAGTGTGGCAAGCCATGTTGAGTGAATAGGCTATTTACATTAGTTTTGAATTGCAAGGGACGAAGAACTAAAAGTCTTGGAGTATTAAATTTCAGAGGAAATGAAGAAAGACATAGACTATGCTAAGCACATCCACCAATAGCTTGTAGACTGCTTGTAGACTGACACTTCACTAGTGCCCAAGGCTTGTGAAGTACACTAAATGCTGTGCCACTGTAGCCTAGGCCTGCTGATAGTGGGCTCCCAGGCCACCACTGTACATTTTCCAGTGTTAAGCAGTGCTAATTTGGCACAGGATTCACAGGCATGTGTCCTTCCATCTGTTGCAGTACCTTGAAGTTGCAGTTCATTGGGTCCCCTTCCTGAGGTGCTAGGTTGGGCTGCTCACTATGGTCCCCCCCCTACAGGCAAGTCTATATGTCACCTGTTCTCATTGGATTATTACAGATTTAGAGTGATTGCTCCTGCTTCAGCTCAGGACAGATAGATGATCGTAGGATGCTCTAAGATGAACAACTGATGCTAAATCAATGTGTGGATTCATGACTCACTGGAAAAAAATGTCTGCCCTGTTGGTGATAGGACAGTAAGTAAGTAAGTAAGTGATAGTATCAGCATGGTAGCCATGATGTGGCACAATCATATTTCTTGGAAGTTTCTCAGAAGTGCAAGTCTGGTCTGTTTTTTTAACAGTAGACAATAAAATAGTTTTCAGTAAGTGTAAGTACACTGTAAAAATGAATGAGTAATGCTTACTTGAAAAATGAAACTTGTTGCCTCAAATGGTTTAGGTATTGTAACTGTATTCTTTCAAGTTATGGTTACTTTACATCTATAAGTAACCTTTGTTTTCAAGAAAGTAAACCATACTTGAATATTGAAGGTACTTAACACCTGCTAGTAATGTTTACTTTATAACATCCAGTAAAACGTACTTTAAACAGAGTTGCTTTTACTACTGTTAAATGATTTGGATATTTCTTACAATTCATGTATTACTTATCCCACCCCTTGATTTATACACAGGAGAAGACTCAAAGCTTTTCTATTAGCCTGTATAAACCATACTGGTTTAGTAACTGATCTTGAGAATAAGGATGTTTCATAAGCTCCTGTGTATCTTTGACTCACTGCATTCATATGATCTTCCACACTTCAAACTGCATTACTTCCATAATTCACAAAATCATGTGGTAGTCCATCGTGTCCTTTGTGGTAGCTTAAATAATCAAGGCCTTTGTTAAAAACATTAATTTAATTTACTTGTTGGGAAAATTAACGGTGCTCACACACTCAGCTTGGCATTTTGTTTGGTAGCTGACAGTATTTCAACATTAGCCTGACTTTTGCGACCAGTTGCCTAAATCTGAGATTGAGCTTGGTCTAGGCTAAATACCTAGTTGTCATCTTCCACTTTTCAGATAACTTCTGTGCCATCACAAATCACACAGATTCCATTGTTCAGACCTGATGTGTTAAGAAACTCACTAGGGTGAATCCCACCCTAAATCTTATTTGAAGTTTATAGTTTAATTTGTGTGTCACGAAAAGCTGTTTGATAAAATCCATTGGTGATTCCACAGGCTACCATGCTATGTTCGCTGCCTGCAGTGAGCCGGTGGTGTGCGGAGACAAACAAAATTGTTGAAACCGAAAGTGCTCCGCAATGCTGTCGGAACTCATGTGCGGAGGCCTTAACTCTACAAAGCGCTTCCTCAGAGAAAATGGTACAGTAATTTCCCGAACAGAAGCCGCACATTGTATAAACCTTGTAAAAAGTGTTTTAAACAAGTTAAAAAAATTATTAACCTTACCTATGTATTAACATCAGTTTACTAAACATTACCTATTGATTCGGAAGGAGATCATGATTTCATGACAAAGTAAACTGATGAAAAGAAATACATTCACTTGTATAGACCTCAACCATTAATTAACCTCTAAATCATTTAATTTTGCAAAATCAATGTACTAACCTCGGTTAATAATCAGGAAATTACGATTAATGACAATTTCTGGTATAGTCACTTTATAGCAAAGCAATGATAAGTTGTCTCCAATTTAGCCTGTGAAATGGTGAATGTTCAGAGTGTTCCTCTGGCTAAGGCCTTGGTTTTGTTCAGTAATTAACTTGAATCCAAGCTCACAATGTCATAAAAGGTTGAATTAGAAGTGGTTTCCTTATTGCTCAGTAATTTACCAGAGTCCAATGTCACATCCTAAAAAAAGTACTTTGTGTGTGTGTGTGTGTGTTTTGTTTGTTGGCAAACAAAATTGTTGAATTCGAAAGTGTTCCGCAATGCTGTCGGAACTCATGTGTGGACGCCTTAATTCTACAAAGCGCTTCCTTAGAGAAAATGGTACAGTAATTTCCCGAATAGAAGCTGCACCTTGTATAAACCTCAGTTCAGTGTTTTATACAAGTTAAAAAATGTATTAACCTTACCTATGTATAAACCTCAGTTTACTAAACATTAGCAGATCATGATTTCATGACAAAGTAAGCTGATGAAAAGAAATACATTCACTTGTATAGACCTCAACCATTTATTAACCTCTAAATCATTTAATTGTGCAAAATCAATGTACTAACCTCGGTTAATAATCAGGAAATTACGATTAATCACAATTAATTTCTGGTATAGTCGCTTTATATCAAAGCAATGATAAGTTGTCTCCAATTTAGCCTGTGAAATGGTGGATGTTCAGAGTGTTCCTCTGGCTGAGGCCTTTTTTGTTCAGTAATTAACTTGAATCCAAGCTCACAATGTCATAAAAGGGTGAATTAGCAGTGGTTTCCTTATTGCTCAGTAATTTACCAGAGTCCAATGTGACATCCTAAAAAAAGTACTTTGTGTGTGTGTGTGTGTTTTGTTTGTTTAGTTCAAGGGAACAGGTGTTCAGTGTGACTGCTACCCCTTCATTTGTATTAACATAAATGGCGTGACATGGTTGGTACTTATTTTGAGCCCAGCTGGATCAGGTTACTTTACGAGGCCGGAAAATGTTGGCTCCACTATGTCTTATTTGCTCTGCCCTGCCTTTGCTAGTACTTGCATAATCAGAACAACCTTTTAAAATACCTGTTCAGTGAATCGATAAGGCTCCTGGTTTCTTCTCTTTTTCTCTTTTCCTTTCTTTTTTGTGCCTGTGACTTATACTGAGACATGTTGGCACACTGCTCTAATACTGCGCTAATCAAATCAAATCACATTTTTGATCAGTGGCCACGGTGGCAGGGGTGATCTTCATCCCTATTTCAAGGACAGTACAGTGAAAACAATTAGAAATCATTTATTTAATGCATATGCTATACATTTCTTCCACAAATAGGCACATTTTGAAATAAAATAGAATAATTATTCCACACTTTCAAGAGTTCTGATCCCTACCCCGTCTGCTGGGCCAGAAAGATACACAACAAGACTTACCCCCTTAGTGATGGAAAAACAGCAGACTGATGAAAGAAAAGACTTTACAGTAAGTACACAAGTACCATACTTATCACTGCAAAAGCTATCATAGTAATCACCCATTCTCTCTCACACACAAACACACCCATGATACACAAATACAATGATTAACTGCACGCCACATGGATAAGACAGTCTAAAAACGGTGTCTACCATTATTTCTCCATTCCATCTAACATCAAGCATCAATTTGCCCAAATCCACACATAGTTTTCACAAAACCTTTCAGGGCTACAGACGGAAGAGAATGAGCTTAAACAACTCTTAAGATACATAAAAACTTTATTCACCTGTTTTAGTTAGGACTTAGCTCTGGGATGCATGCTAAATCTGCTATTAATAATATTAAATGAGTTGCTTGCAAGCACTTTTTAGTTTATCAGGTGAGACTTTTCCGAAATGACATGGGAAACTACACTTTCAAGGCTTTGTCCCTTTTTGCTGACCTATGCATAAACTGTTTCCTTTTAAGTTTAATATATTTACTGGAAAACACTCACTCCCTTCAGGTATTCAGGAAATGTAACTTAATCTTCTTTGTTGTGAGATTGTAGGGTGTTTAAGTGCAGGTCATTACCAGAAGTGACTCCCAGTGTCTCCCTCTGTCAATAGAGGGCTGTGGTTATATGTCATCCTTTCTGGAAGCTTCATTGAGCTCTCCATTGCATGCGGCAGTATATTGGGTTTCTCCCCATGGGATGTTCATCTTTTGAACCTATTGTAATGCAGATACAGTTTTATCTGAGCACCACCGCTTTTTAAATTTTTTTCCTATGAGAAGAGAGCGTCTGCAGCTGCTTAGAAAAAACTGCGTCACTCAGGCGGCCTTGGGTGGCTGCCACTGCTGCTGCTCTGAGTTGCAGCATTACCGTGGACTACTGCTAATCTACTGTAGCCAAAAATAGGTCACGATAATGGTGGACCAAGCTCCATATACATCAGAAATGTCTTTAGTTTGGCCTTTCTCCCAAATTGTTTTTACAGAGTTAGTGAGATGTTGCATCCATGCAACCTAAAAACCATGTTGTTTTAACTTAATATGTGCTGTAATTTGGAAGGTGCCTTCAAGCAAATGTTGTGAGAATTTCTAAAATACTAAAATACTTTTGTGTAACTATGTAACTGATTTGTACACACATGTATGAAAAGGCCTTGTCTTTCACAAAAGCAGAGACAGCGAGGCACAGGCCCGTTTTTCAAAGTACAAACTGGAAAGAGGGCCTCTTGGAGACCCTGAGAATACAGACATATTTTAACAAATCAGCTAAATACTATAGACCACTATTGTATAAATGGCCTTGTTAGTCTGGAAGAGCAGAAGATAAATGCCAAAAAAAGAGATAAAAAAAAAAAGATAAACGCCTGCCAAGGCGGCAACAGTTCGCCCACTGTTAACAAAAGGGTTAACAGTGGGCGAAGAGCCCCACAGAATGTTGCAAGGGGCTTACCATTAATTAAATGAACATGGTTGATCATCTGCTGATTAGCTTATAAGGTTAAGACATTTCATTTGTCACATAAAAATGTACAGAACACACTACAGAATTTGGGAAGCAGTACACGTGTGTGTGTGTGTGTGTGTGTGTGTGTGTGTGTGTGCGTGTGTGGTGGTGGGGGAGTAAAGGGACATTTATTCATTTATTCAGAGAAACACATGTAACAGATTTAGGATGCACCTTAAAGCAACATCACGTAACTGTTTTCCATTTGAGCAGCAAGTGTAGTATATATAGTATATGCAATATGTACAGTTAAAGAGAGTTAAAGAGAGTGAAAGATTAACTGTTGCATTGCTTGGGAACGGTAGATGCAAAACTAAGCTTAGAACTATTTTGGGGGGCGGAGGACGTATTGTGAAATGTCCTCAATACCTATAGCCTGATTCACTAAAATTCTAGACAATGACACACATTTCATTGTTCCATGGAGAGGTCGGACTCAAAAGCCTTTTTGTATTCAAGGAATGTTGACTCCTAAAAACTATGCTAGGCATCTGGCTTTCTCAGGTGTTGAGAGAGGTTTGTAAGAAAGCCAGGATGAAAATCATTGCCGCTGGAATAGCAACAGCAGCACAAACAATGGGAGAAAAGTTTAGACATAGACGTACTGGCCTGACACATTTGTGAGGTCTATCTTTTGAACTCACACACACAACACACAATTCACACAAAACAACTGCTTTGAAACACAGACCTGTTCCAAGGTCAGATATTAGTATTACTTTCTGTATTTCTTTTTACCAAAAAAACAAAAAAAAAAACACTGTAGGGTGAAAAACTGGGATCACTACTGCCTTAATTGTATGTATTGACATGTCTGCACTTAGCTGAGCCTGTAGGAAGGGCTAACACTGTCCTGCTGTTAAATGAAATATATTTCAAATAGATCAAAGTCAGAGAAACTACATAAATTTGCTTCTGAGTATTTGGAACTCTGGTCACAGTATCAGTGCCGCTGGTCAGCTAAATTGGTGCAGGTAGTTAAATGTACCACTGAGAAGTTGAGCTGAAACAAGCATATAGACTGAATAAGCCAGGCATGGAGTGCAAAAGGAGTTCTGTTCATCCTGTTTGTCCTGGAAATATTTTTTTATAATGACCGGCAGATGATACATTATCCCACTTTTTATATGGTTACCTAACAAAGCAATGACAGAAAATTTCACACAAACATCTTTTAAATTTAATTTGTGCAATTTTGTGGCTTCCACGGATAAACAAATAGTTTGCAACGCAACTTGAACTTGACACATTCTTTAGAATGCAGCTGATAATCTTTCAGTTTCAATAACGTTCGATTGTGATACTGAAGAGCTGTGTATTTAGAATGAATAATTGAATAATTGACTGTTTGATCGATTGAATAAATAAATGATTTGAATTGAATTAAACTTTTATCTGCAGGGTTAGTCAGTCAACTGATTTGCAAACAATGTTGACTTGAGGAACAAATAAATAATTTTGTGCTTTTAAAAAGTGCCTGTACTTCTTTCCTGAAATGAGAATGTCACTCTTTAATGTGTCTCTTTAATGTTAACAAAATTAAAACATGCCAAAGGAATTCGCTTTAGACTTTGACCGGTCGAAGAGTAGATAATTTCACTTAAAGCAATTTGGTGAAGTGTGCAACTAATGCTGTGCACAGTAAAAAACATTTAGGGTACTGCCTACCAAATAACCAGCAGCAGCCTTGTGGCCAAGAAAATGAAAGTTATCCAAAGTATTCAGAAGTATTATTTTACAAAATGCTAGTACTAGCCTCTGCCAGTGTCCTCCTGGCACGTCTGGATTGCTGTATCTGCTGTACATTCTGCAGCTTCATAGGCCAGGTTGACCAAAATGACCTTGGCCACATTCAGTACGCCTACACTTTTAACATCCATGTTAAAGGCCTAAATCGGTGGTATCAAAAGACAGTCTTGACCACATAACTACAAACACAAATTTATGTCTGCAAATAAATAAATAAATGAAAAAACAATATAGCGTATATAATGTAATTGACATTTTAAGGTCAATCTATTTGAAGAAGTTTCCAGAGTGAATGTGAAATGGATTTCCCTGCAATCATCAGTCAGTCAAATCTTAACACATGACAAGGTGCTAGCTTTGTTATTATGTTTATGCAATGGGGTGAAACAGGTGCCAATGAACAGGTTTTGGAAGGTATGGGAATGTCCCCTCTGTTTTTCTCACTTCCCTGAAAAAAGGCTATGTCTAAGGTCTTGTGAAATACTTTCGGTCAGAAGTTGTCTTGAACACAGCTTTGCATTCACTCGCCTTATACATTACTCACACGTGGTAGAACATGGTATATGGGAAAGAAGTTGGAAAGCAAGTTAATTGGTATGCTACCTTCAGTGGATATCTTTATAAAGTGATGCTTAGGTGTTTTGATATGATGTCAAAAGACATAATGTTTCTTGTTACTGTAAATGCACCCTGTGTAACTCAATCTCTGTTGTTTCCAACTGCAGCTGAATATTGTGAATATAGGGTCTTTCAGAGAGATTAGCAGGCATGATTGAATCCTCCACTGTGGAAAGAGATTATGATTTTGCCTTGAGTGATAAAATTTCCTTAGTAGGCTGCCTAGAATTTCCACCATACATCAATCTACTTTTGCATATTTCAGTCAGTGACAGTTGAAAAATTACAAACATTTTTTCTTTTGTAGAAAAATTTAGTCTAGTATTGTGCTCTAAACTATTTCTCAGGATTTTGAACAGTTTCCATGAAAATGGCAGGTTTGCGTATGTGTGTGTATGTGTGGGTGAAATTTATTTACAATGGGAGCAAACATAAATAGTGGCAGTCTGCGTAAGTGGGAGTGTCACATAACGTCACAATATAAACTTTTCAATGATCTGCATTGCCATATGGGGGCTACAGTTTGGGTGCTGGGCCCCCGCAGAAGAGTGTATCACAAATTGTGTACCTGCCTCAGAGAGACTTCATGACCTGTTCTTGATCTTCATACGACAATGTATTGTACTTGTACATTGCAATGTATGGGTGTACTTAGGAGAATGTGTGTGTGAAACTCTTTTGTCCACAGTTGTCCCTGTTGTGCACAGCATTTCAGTACCCATGTAAAACAAACCACAGTTAGCCATGCCTGGGCTTTGGGCTATGTAAAGAGTCTGTGCTCTGTGTGGCCATAAAATAAGTTTTATTTTGAAATTTTACTGTCCAATGCTTGGTCAAATTTCTTGTTTGAAGAAGATACACTGTTTAGAACGTCTGTTATTTTCTGATAACTATAAACGTGTGAAGTAGTTCCACTTTTCTGGCCAAACATGGCAACCATGCAGATTTTTGGACTAAACGATTACCTTGCCTCACAGCAAACAAGGTCACTTTAGACTTCAATTCACATTAGACTCCCCTGAACTCTGCTGCCTACTCTGTTGCCTGCCAAGCTGGCCAATTTATCAATTTACCCAGTGAGAACATGTTGGGCCATACCACTATTCTCTTAAAACCACCAATAATCAAAAACATTTTCTAAAACATTGCACTACACCAGCCTGTGACCGTTTATATTTATGCATTTAGCAGGGTGAAGTGTCTTGCTCAAGGGTACGACAGTCGAACCCCAATCTTCCAGGCTACTAGCATGCTAACCAGGTCCTTTAAATGCTATGTCACCACAACCACCGACCAGACCAGAGCTAAAAATTGGGGACATTTTCCTGAATTTTCCTTGGGAACCAGGGACATTCCTACTTCTACAGACACTATCATTGAACTATGAAATGTTTTAACTTCAAAAATTGGGAACAAAGTGGATTTTCTTGTATTTTACTGGGTACAGACCAGGAAAATCAGGATTGTCCCTGGAAATTTGGGTCGTCTGGTCACCCTATAGGGCTACAGTCAAATGTACACACACAAAACACAATAAAAAAATGGCAAAATGATGAATGCATACATGAATGGGCATCTAAATGTCCATAAAAACAGTTGAGTTGTTCAAACAAGGAACAACAGTTGTTCAATCAACATGCAACATTTAATTCACACTGCTGCAACTCCTCTCTACGATGGTTATAGATCACTGAATTGTATTTAAAGATCCCTAAAGGATTGTTTGGAGTCAATCAACCCCTAACCCTGTTGTGCAAACCTGTCATGATTGGTAGGAATAAGAATGTTCAGATGACTTTGGGGACAATGAGGCCTGTTGATCTGTTGGCCTGCCTTTGTGTGTGTGACAATGCTACAGGACAAGTCATTCATGCCTTAGGTATCCAGGAAATGTAACCTACATTACAAGATATGTGATATAATTTTAGAAGCTGTCAGCGGTGACAGTTTTGTGGCCTGGAATTTAGGTGCCCCAGAAATTACTGGGAAAAAAAGGCAGAAAAAAAAACTTCCTCCTGATGCCTTAATAGCAAAGCAACAGGGTAGAGACACTAGATGCTTTCACGGCTTCACAGCTTCGACCCCAGAAATTCATGGCCAGCTAGAACAACACTGGTCAAAGTTATTACAATATCGGTAAGTTATTATCATCAGTTTGTAATGTATAATACGCAATAATACACAAAAATATACGTGTAACATACATCACGACCAAACAATAGCAATTCGTAGCAAAAAGCAGAAAGTATCTGCCCACTGTCGAGCGAACATACGCTAATGGCTAGGTTTCAGGCAGCTGCACGTCTGGTCTTTAACCAGCCAAAAAGGGCACGTCACACCTGCCAAGCTGGCCAATTTATCAATTTACCCAGTGAGAACATGTTGGGCCATACCACTATTCTCTTAAAACCACCAATAATCAAAAACATTTTCTAAAACACGGCACTACACCAGCCTGTGACCGTTTATATTTATGCATTTAGCAGGGTGAAGTGTCTTGCTCAAGGGCACGACAGTCGAACCCCAATCTTCCAGGCTACTAGCATGCTAACCAGGTCCTTTAAATGCTATGTCACCACAACCACCGACCAGACCAGAGCTAAAAATTGGGGACATTTTCCTGAATTTTCCTTGGGAACCAGGGACATTCCTACTTCTACAGACACTATTATTAAACTATGAAATGTTTTAACTTCAAAAGTATCTGCCCACTGTCGAGCGAACATACGCTAATTGCTAGGTTTCAGGCAGCTGCACGTCTGGTCTTTAACCAGCCAAAAAGGGCACGTCACACCTCTGTTCATTGAACTTCACCTGTTACCCTTGTCTGCTTGCATTAAATTCAAGGCACTTATGGTGGCCTACAGGGTGAATGATGGCTCTGCTCCCATCTACCTGAATACTCTCCTGAAGCCCTATGTCACCCGACGACCGCTTAGCTCCTCTAAGGAACGTTTTCTAGCACGGCCAACACCTTGTGCAGGTCAATCCAGACTCTTCTCATATCTGGTTCCGCGCTGGTGGAATGACCTTCCAAGTGCTACCAGATCAACTGATACCCTCTCCACCTTCAAGAAACTCATGAAAACCCAACTCTTCCAAGAATATCTCCTGGTGTAAATTTTGAGAATGCACTTAACAATTAAATGTTTCTGCACTGTATTACACTATTGCACTTTCAACTTAAAATAGTGCAGTTTAGCAATATGCACTCCTTGTTAGTTCTTTCATTGTGTTGTAGCTTGAATGTTATCCTCTTTTGTAAGTCGCTTTGGATAAAAGCGTCTGCTAAATGCCTAAATGTAAATGTGATGTAAACTTTGCACAAAGTAAAATGATGTGAAAGCGGCTGATGCATCAGTATCAGCACTCCCCCACCTATTGACTCGTGGCATGCTTTTACTTAAACGACATGCTGACATGAAGGAATAGCTTTCTGTTTTTCTTTTCACTTCTCTATCTTTCCTTTAACATGTACAATGTCAATATTTATCCAATCCTTCCCTCTTGAGGGTTATGTCACTCATTATTGTTGTGTGGCTATCCCAATATTATCTGTAAAAGGATTAAGGCACTTCAAGGAATAATAGCCCATGAGGTGTGCCGTTTTAGACACGCTATGATTATGGGTGTATGACCTTAATGCCATCTCAGTGTTTTTTTGTGCCTGTTTTCCTGTCCAAGGGGTTTGCCCAAGCAAGTTTGTGATTTAGGAACTGTTTTATTCTTTTATCCTTGTTTTTTTTTTTTATATGAATACTGGACGTATTCAACTACCAAATGTCATCAAAGTCAAACTCAGCTTTATTGTCAATTTCTTCACATGTACAAGACATACGAGGAATCAAAATTACGTTTCTTACTATCCCATACTTAAACAATGGCAGACATTGAACATTGAATATTTAAGACAATTGAATCAGACATTAACCATTTCACAAACATTAAAGTGCCAGACAAGACAAAATGGAGAGGTGTAGGGTATTGGTGTTCTTACCTATCCTAAGTGTGGCAAGTAACATACTTCTAGTAAGTAACATTTTCCCTAACCACTACAGTAGTCTCTTCAAGTGAGATTGCACACAACGCAATGTATAGCGCAGTGGTAGAGGTAGCATACTGAATAGAGGTGATATGATAGTGGAAATATAGACTATGGTACATGGTATGACCGCTGCAGTGTATTGAAATGTGGGAACCATTGGTATGATGAGTTTGTGGTAGGTCAGTGTTGTGAGGTAAGAATTTGTGTGGAAATGATTTGCTAGAAGTGGGAATGGATGTGGGTTTTGAATGAATGACATTCTGTGTGTTTGTGTAGCGTGTGAGAGTGATTTGTAAAAGCATCATCTTTCTACAGTACTAAGAAGTTTTTTATGGTTTGTGCTGTGCTTTTAGAGGTCTTTGTGCTGTTTGTGCATGACATCTTTTGCGCAGTTCCCATCTTCTTAGTCCAAGAAATTGGAAACTCAAAATCACAATTTTTGCATTTACACATATCACTAGGTGGCGCTATGGTTCAAGTGAGTGTTTCTGGGCTGGGTCGATACGCCTCTGTAACACCGGCATGCTAACACAAAATCGTTGTCTTGGGCAACATTTTTGACGAGTTATTTAACAAAAACTGTTAGGCACCTAGCTTCCACCCCCTGTGATGAAATGTTTGAAAAATTTGGTGCACATGATAAGAAAGCTGTTTAGAATTTGCATGTCAACTTTAATGAAATTTGATATGCAAAGATATGCACTTTTGAAGAATTTTAAGCTATGTTTTAAATTTTGATTGACATGTAATTTTGAAACGGTTCATCTCAAGATAAATCCTTTGATAACTTTTTTGTCAGCATTGTCTGTAGATAACAAATACCAAATTTGGTGAGATTCACATGAAAGGCCTATGACGAGTTCGTTTACTTTCACTTTCATAATTTTAAAATTCTACGGTATTTTTTTGTATTGGAACTGGGCATTGACCAATGTTTTTTTTACAATTCGTGAGGGTCAATGGATTTCAAGACCCAAAAAATCTCCTTAAAAAAAGGGGGAAAAAAAATTGACGAAACCAATATGACCGCTTTCACTAGCTTCGCTTCCTGGTGGCGTAGGTTTCCTAGCTTCCTGGCAGCCTGGTGGTTGTGGCTGTAGGTGGCAAGGGGAGAGAGAGGGGATGGATTGTTCCGCATCCTGACGGCCTGGTGAATGAAGCTGTTGGTGAGTCTGGTGATGCGGGACCGGAGGCTCCTGTACCTCCTCCCAGAGTTCAGGAGGCTGGACAGATTGTGTGCGGGATGGCTTGCATCACTGACAATTGTGAGCGCTTTTCGGGTGAGGTGGGTGGTGTATATGTTTTTCAGGGAGGGGAGTGGTGCCCCGATGATTCTCCTAGCTGTGTTCACTATGCACTACAGGGCTTTCCTGTTGTAGTCCGTGCAGCTTCCACCCCACACAGTGATGCAGCTGGAGAGGATGCTCTCAATGGTTCTTCTGTAGAAAGTGGTCATGATGGGTGGTGCAGCACTTGCCCTCTTAAGTTTGCGCAAGAAGTAGTAGCGCTGCTGGGCTTTCTTCGCCATTGATATGGTGTTGGTGGTCCAGGAGAGGTCCTCACTGATGTGCACCCCCAGAAATTGTGCTGTTCACTCTCTCCACAGCAGCACCATTGACGGTCAGTGGCGGGTGTTGGGTGTGGCCTCCTTGGAAGTTGACAACAATCTCCTTGGTCTTGCTGATATTCAGCAGGAGGTTGTTGTCTCTGCACCACTTGGCAAGCAGGTCTACGTTTTTCCTGTAGTGTGTCTCGTCGCTCTTGGTGATGAGACCCACCAGAGTTGTGTCGTCTGCGAACTTCACAAGGTGGTTGATGCTGTAGGTTGTTGTACATCCTCCATGTTGTACAACATCCATGTTGTCAGCAGGGTGAAAAGCAGAGAACTGAGCACACAGCCTTGGGGAGCCCCTGTGCTCAGAGTGATGGTGTCCGAGATTTTGCTGCCGACACGTACTGCTTGTGGTCTCTGGCTGAGGAAGTCTAGCAGCCAGTGGCAGAGGAAGGTGCTGGTGATGATGGGCTTCAGTGCCACAGGACGGTAGTGGTTGAAGTAGGATGGTGATGATTTCTTTGGCACAGGTATAATCTGACCAAAGTTATTACAGTATCAGGTTCTGCAAATCTAAGGTTAACTTGATAAAGTAATAACCTTCCATTATTGTAATAATTTCTTACAATATTGGTATGGTGGTTATTACATTATTGGAAATGTATTACATTACATTAACAGGAAGTTATTACATTATCAGGTTTTATTACATGTTTTAGGGACTTATGAGGAGACTTTTATTAAATGATTGGGAAATTATCAGGTTCTACATTTTTTATGTATCATCAGCATGTGTCATCAATTTATTCAGAGGCACTGCTTAGACTCACTGCTTAGACACTTAGACACTAAATGACTCTCACAGCTGATTTTTGATTTGCAGTGACTTATCTGAGGAAAACCATCAGAAATGCTTCCTGTTTGGGCAACAGCTTTGGCAATCAGCAGCTTTTAATGACCCATGAGTCATTTTATGTAGTTATATGCTTCAATGTATTTTATATGTGTTAAACCATTGTTAATAGTGTATAAATGTTTTATTGGTCATCTATTACAAAGTAATATGTCATCTTGTATAGAGCAAAGTGTGATCCTTGATTAGAACAATGAGGGACCATATGGGAACGCTTTGGACATTAAAAGCCATTGTTTGATTTGATTGAAAGTCTGATTGCTTATTTCATATATCTGTCATTTCAAGCAATTTCTATGTATGCTTCCTTCACACAGTTAGAAGATCTGGAGGATGAAAATTACTGCATGTTTGTTGCCTCTGTATATACAAACATGAAATCTTCATAGCAGTCTCTCATATAAGATATGAGGTGTATATATGGAGATGGATGAGCCAATACACAAATGTCCAGATCATTTTGTCTTTATTTATTTAAATATTTAGAGTAAAATAAAAGTGCATCATTATAAAACAATGATTAAGCAACCTGACAATAAATCAAAAACATACATATAAAGACGCTGAAACTAGATTTATATTTACACGCTAATTCTCCTTTCCAGCGCAGTACAGTACCTTTAATTCAAGACAGGTCAATGGATCCACCAAAGGACACAGTAAAATAAAGTTTGGAAAAAGAAAACATCAAGTCTTTTGAAAAGGGTAGCTACAATCAATGCATTCAGTTCAATGACAACAATGATATAACATCAGTAAAAGAACAGACCACAGAAAGCTTTACCAGTTTGTCATGTCACATGTGACCTGATTTTCACACACTGCACTCTTCAATATTAAATCTTAATTTTGTCTCGTCTCTGGCAATTAGTGCGGTAGGCAAAGAGAAAATGAAACTTAATTCTCAGCATGACCTCTTTTGCTATTGCTACACACTGTACACTGACAGAAAATCTGTGTTTGTCTTTCCCAGTGATTCATTGAATGGTCTGTTTTGATAGAGAAAAGAGGAAATAAACCCAAACAAACAGATGGACATAAAAGGAAAATGTAAAACCCATTTACAACATATGTACAGCAAACCAGAGACCTGTCAGAGAGCTTAATGTTACTGATTACTGATTACTACTCTGGTTCTGATTCTGATGGGCACCAAGAGATGTCAGTGTATGGGGGGGTGGTGTTGTTGATCACTGGATCTGAGCGAGGAGAGGCCCACAGTCGCTCAGGCTTTCCAACTGCTCGACGGTCTGGATGAGCCCCTCAACGCGGTCTGGGGAAAGCACGGTGCTGGCGTTGCTGCGGAATTTCTTGCGAAGGCTCTCATCACTCAGTGGGTTGCGCCAGTGGCCGTAGAAGGTGTCGCAGCGGCCTCGCAGCACGTCACCGCTGGTCAGCGTCACCTGCACCTCGCCATACATGCGGTCGAAGTTGGCTGGGTTGTCGGCGGGGTGCTCAACGCGCACCCGAGCGAGCAGGGCACGCAACTCCGGCCTCTGCAGAGCCTCATCAGAGAATGAGCTCACAGTCACTTCTCCATCCAGCAATGCCGTGCAGGCATTGAACTGGAAAGAGTGACGTGCCTGGTGCTCTGACTCAGGGAATGGGCGGTTGATATACTTGGACTGTGGTACACGCAGGAGAATCTCACGGATGGCTCCGGGGCAGACTTTCCCACTGGTCAGCCCCACCAGGGCCTCGTGGACGGTGGCAGCTGCGTCTGCTACCCAGTGCATGCCCAGGTGCGCTGGGAAGCGCTTGAAGCCCATGTCCTGCTCCTCCAGTAGGAAGTTGTATGGCTCGTGGTGGTCATCAGGTGAGGGCAGTGCCTGCGGGGCGTAGTCCTCGTAGAAGGCGCTGAACCCTGCCACGCCAGGCACCGCATCTAGCACCAGCGGGCTGGCCTCTAGACCTCTTGAGGCCAGCAGCGCTGCTTCCAGGCCCAGACGTGCAGCGTTGCCAATGTGAAATGGCTTGGACTGCGTGGCAGCATTGGCCATTGGCGCGCCTGAGAGTGAAGCAGCGATGGCCAGGGCATGGCTGCACTGAGTGCGTTCCAGGGAGAGGAGGCGGGCACAGGCTGCTGCACTGCCCATGGTGCCCACCACGGTGGGTGGATGGAACCTGGAGGAAAGAAGACAGAGAGAAAAAAAAAGAAAAGACAGAAAGAGAGAGACAGACAAACAGAAACCAGAAAGTAGAGAAGAGGGGAGAGGAGGATGACTATGTGACAGACGTGTTTTGGAAATCACTCACCAGAAAACCTAAGGCTGAACAAACTGTACCAGCAGGGAGGATACAACACTTGAAATAGTACAGGTGGGTTCTTGTTAAGTCTCTGTTTCTAAAGTACACAGGGCACAAAGCCGAGCTGTGCAGGACGGTGAGTGGACCCTTGTTAATGCGTGTCACAGGAAATAACAGATTACGGTATTTCATGTCATTTGGACGGATAGGAGAGGGGTCACAGATGGTCATCCGGAATCACAACGGTCTGAGTAAATACACGTCTCAAGGAACTCTTAGTAATTTCCTCAGCTGAGCTAAAACCGGCTGATTGGCCTCTCCCTACCAGTCTGTGTGTGTGTGTGTGTGTGTGTGTGTGTGTGTGTGTGTGTGTGTGCTAGAGAGAGACAGTGTGACAGAGAGGAAAATATCAGTCTTGTAGAATATGTTTGCATTTATACGCTGAGCCACTCTCAAGCTTATTAAGAAGTACTGCTATTTTTACTTCATTTAAAGGGACTACTGTTACTAAAATCTCACAATCTCTCCTATATGTTCTGTATATTTTCAGTATGCTAAACTCTTGTGTCCAGTAGACTAAAAACAAAACTAGAACTTAAGTGTAACAGGAAGTAATTGGTTCCTCCTTCACTCACTTCTTTGGGATGTTGCAGGCCTCATTGGAGAACCTCAGCAGCCGCCCTTGGATCTCAATGCCCACATTAAATGCCAACAGGAAGTCCAGACCACTTGGCTTGCTGTTGCCAGGCAACATATCACTGATGGCCAATAGGGCAGGCAGGACAGCGCCCGAAGGGTGGGTGGCGGGATGCCAGGTGTCATCGAAATCCATTGAGTGGGACTGTGGGTTTTGGGGAGGGAGGGGGGGGGGAGAAAGCAAAAAGTTAAAACCACCTCAAACAAACACCCCCCTCATTCTTTGTACTTAGTCTTGGCCCTGCTGCTGAAAATGGGCAAACCAAATGTTGCCCCAAGTCCCCAGCGCTATTTCTGGGACAGGCCTGGTTCCTCGTGCTCTCCACTGTGTTTCTCTACTTGGTGGGAGGCTTTGGCCGAGCCATTGTGCAGGTCAGGATATGGTCCTGGGACTGTCTGGCCCAGAACGAACAAAAACACTCCCCTGGGCCAGGATCCGACCGCAGGAAGGAGTGAGCGAGACTAATAACAGACCTGGGGAACGTCACGCTTGGAATCAGTAAATAGATATTACCCGGGAACATCGCTAATATTTCCTGACAGGGCGTCAACTAACCAATGACACATAACCTCAGTGTTATTAGACTCAGGGGAGAGATGTTTCTCCTCCCTTTCCCCCATCCCCGATACTCACTCACAATTCCTCCCAGCCTGAGCCTGCCATGCCCTTCATGTGCCCCTTGTGGGTGTGAGAATGTGTGTGAGAGAGTCAGTCGCAGCACAAGCCCACCACTTACCGCCACGCCATTAACAAAGGCAGCCAGCGTTGGGGAGAGCCTTGTGTTCTTGCGGCCGTACACAGAGCTGATGTCATCAGACGCATACATATGCTAAGGAAAGAGAGAGAGAGAGAGAGAGATGTCAGTCACCACAGTCACAAACTCCACAAACTTACACAAACCCACCAAACTGAGCCAACAAGGCTATCATGAAGGGAAGATGGAGAGAGAGAGAGAGAGAGAGAGGGAGAGAGAGAGAAAGAGAGAGAGAGAGGGAGAGAAAGAGAGAGAGAGAGAGAAACTAACAGAGACGGGGTGGGAGACAGAGAGACATTCTACAGTGGTTGGCCACAAGACTTAAGCTGCAAGCACACAGGAAAAAGCAGTTGAGGCAGTTCTTGGCTCCAGAGCACACACAGGCGCACACAGATAAACACACACACACACACACACACACACACACATTAAAGATGGCAGTGGAATGGAGTGTACTCTATAAAGCCTAGTGACCATCAGTCAAGTGCCTTGCCTCGAATTCCAGGCCCATATGAAAACAGTAAGACTAAGGGAACATGGTGTTTCTAAGCACTGGAAAACATGCCTGCAAATGCCAGTAGTTTCACTCTCTTGCTATGCAAGTATGCGTGTATGTGTGTGTGAATGTGTGTATGCTGGAAATTCTTGTCTCCAGTGCCTTTTTTGTGGCAATTTTGTGGCAATTTGTGGCCAAAGGTTCTGGTTTTTGTGTTGCATTCCATCCTGTCTGTTGATATTGTCTCTGTAAACACCCAAAGCCACTCATTAGATCTGATATATCCTCTATCACCCCAGTCAGGTGACCCTGTGCCAGTCTGAGCTGTGCTGGCTCAGTGCCCTACCTGGCAGTGCTGCAGGACCAGCTCAAACACCTCGGTGGTGCTACCAATGAGGCCCACGCCCAGGCTGTCCAGCACCATGCGCTTGCTGCGCTGGAGGACGGTGGGGGAGACGTGCTGAGGACGCAAGCCCTGGATGAAGTTTCCAAAGCTGCTGGTGACTGTCTCCTCAGGGGCAGGCCGCTCCACCACTGTTTGGGGCGGGGGAGGGGGTGTATGAGGATGGAGAGAAATAGATGGGGAGGGGGGGGAGATAGTGAGGTTGAGAGGGTTCAAATTTTGAGATGAGTTATGACTGAATGTCTTCATATGTAGGTATGGACATACAGCGTAAGGAGGAATGGAATGGAATACTGTTTTGTTTACACAATGTTCTTACATGACAAAAACATTACAATACTGGTGAGAAAAATGTTAGGTGACATCATTGCAGCAGAGAATAAGTAGGTATTTCTGTGTGTGTGTGTGTGTATGTGTGTGTGTGCGCGTGAGAGAGAGAGAACGGGAAAGAAGAAAGCAAGAGAGATCTCTTACCTTCCAAGGCTGACTTGTGCAGACTCCGCACAGCGGACAGTGGAGTGCTGACCTTCTGCAGGCAGACAGACACAGACAGACACGTGAACATCACAGCACTGATACAGCACTGATAGACATGCTGACTCAAGTGTGTACATTCCACACTCCCACAACTGCCAGCAAGCTAGACAGCAGGTTCCCCATTTCCCTCTTTGAAACTGAAAGTTGAAGAATAAGGACCACATTTCACCAAGCAAAGTGATGACAAATCTTTCTCTTTCTCTCTCTCTCCCTTCCCTTGTCTAGTTTATTTAAACTCTAAGTGTTATGTTATGGTTGACAGGCTATCCTCATCTGCTCCCCAATGCAATTATGACACTCCATCACAGAGGACTATTGTTCAACAGAACAGGTTCCCTACGCCATGCTACGCAAGAGTGGAAAAATCTTGAAACTTGACCCCAACTCCTGCTGACAGGATCTTGTGACGTGTCTCTCGCTTGTGTGTGTCAATAGATCTCGTGTCAAATGATCTGCTGTCACATGTTATAACCGCTGATTTATGAATCTCTCTATTGACTAAAAATAGCTATGGTGTACAGTGTCCTTAGACAGCAGATTTCAGAACATAACAATTAGGCTAAAACACAATTGACAACCCCCCCCCCCAAAAAAAAAAATATATATATATATGTAAAAAAGAAAAAGGAAAAGATGAAAAAGACAGTTTTGGCAAATATTGTGCTAGCCAGAAAAGAACCACAAGAATGTAAATTCACAAGGGACAACCAACAGAAAATGTTACAGCATCACACAGAAATAGATTGAAAAAAAAATCTGTCCTCTTCACAACTAAACATTCTTTCATCACTGGTATTAATTAATAATAATATAGTCCCTTTACCTTCACTTTGAAGACCCTGCAGAACATGTTGATTAGCGATGGAGAAGATCAGAGAGATTCTTCACTTGTTGCTTTCTTGTTGTTGGTCTTGGCTGCCTTGTGCCTCTGGAGTGCTTGATGCTGTGGTGTTGGGAGATGCTGCTTCTCTTAAGGTTTCATCTGAAAGCCGTCCCTTATTTATAGTCCTGGGCTCTAAAAGGCTATTGATATGGCTCAAGGCTGGAACTTCCAAATTACGCTACTTTTTTCCATCACTAATGGGTGGGATTTCATCTGATGGTCGCCGGAAATGCATTGTTTCAGATGAAGGTCAGTGATGTCATTGCTGAAAAGAGGACACCTGGTTGGCCAGGGGTTATGAAACTCCACCCCCTCCTTGTGTTCATGTCTCCTATAAACTTAGAGCATCTTTTCCAAAGATCTGTACACTTCAGACTGAGCACCTCTGTCAGGTAAATGATTTTTATCTGTTTGTATCTCTGTTGATGTCAGAAATATAATTGTATTTATGCTAACTGTGTAAATTTTTTTGTCATAATGAAATTATGAAATTGCTGGTAAAATACATGCAGGATGATAATTGATGTTATATTAGTGTTATGTTTATCATTATCTATGTTTTAAGTTGTATTTTAAATTTTCACATAGGCCTATAAGTAAACATCATTCTCATTAAATATAAAAATAAACATGTTGATTGTGTATTCTTAAAATTTATTATTATGAAATATGACATTTGAAATATTATTTGAAAATTTATTGCAAGCTTAAATTCTAGTAGTAGGAAACCAAAAGGTAAGTATTTAAAGTTAGTACAACCTACGGTGAGCAGAATCCACTTGAGTCAGAAGCCAGATGAGGGTGTGGAGTCAGACAGGAGAGTATGTACACTTGTGCTCACACACACACACACACAAACACATACACACTGACCCTTGGATATGTGTGCATAGTTTGTGTGTGTGTGTGTGTGTGTAGCATCCTCATCAGTCATGTTGTTTCTGGCTCTTGACTTCCTGCTCGGGAGCAGCACACTACACCTGTGTCACTGGGAGTGAGGGAAACCTTTGAAAAAAGGGAGGGGGAGGGGGCAGTGAGAAGTGTGTATGTGTGAGAGAGAGGGAGAGAGAGAGGCAGAATAGTTGAAGACAAGTTACACTGGAAAGTGAGGCAACAAGGGAGCATCACTGAGAATAAAAGTTTGTCTGTCTGAAATTAATTTAGATTTTATTCATGAAAACAGAAAGTTGAACAAAATAACTCTGTGGTTTTCTTATAAATCTGTCAACTGAAATATTAAAGTCCTGTGTGGATATTTAAGTCAGAACAGGAATTAGTCATGCTTAACCAAGTTAACCATAATTACCATAACAGTTTGAAAACAAAACGGTCTGATACTTCCTGGCAATGTCCTATACTTTTCTCAATCAGAATTTAGTTTTGAATCAGGAGACAAAACTTGCTATAAATATATTGCTTAATGAAAGCTTCAAATCTGTTTTTGCCCTCCTGCTGAGCCAGTCTGAGAAATGTGAATGGCTGTTATTTCCTATTTGACATGTAGAGGGTGCTCTATGCTGTGTACTGCTTGAAAAAGAAAAGAAAACAAAAAAAGTTAAGCTGACATCCCAAGCCAAGTTTCCAGGTTAAAACAGAACATCCTTTTGTGACTAATACAGCAGGCCAAGATAGGCTAAACATTGTTTCTATAAATAGTAGTTTCAGCATTAATGACATACATAAGAGATAAATATCTAACTTGACAGCCTAAGACATTTTATACTGTAACTCAATAAGCTGAGACTGCATTTTCTTTAATAGATTTGAAAATAGTCTTGAAACCACTTGTGGATGTCAATGACATCCATGTTTGTTCATTGGCAATTAGGTTTAATATTAACTGTGTTTTTACATTTAGGAAGAAGAGGAAGAAGAAATAGAAAAAACAAGACCAATTTCAAATCCAAATGGCAAGTGCAGATGGCTTCCCTGCCAGTTTCTACAGTGAGCCAGGCGTGCTTGGGCTCCTGTCTAATGGCATAAGTGCCTTCCTGGTGCTCCTGCAGAACTTCCATGGTGCACACACTGGCATCCTTGCCCAGGGAGTGGAGGACATCCTTGCAGGTAGCCTACTGATGACTCCATAATATTCATTCTCCTACCTCTCCTACCTACACATAGCTATTGTTGTACCAATGGCCTCAGACATCTACCTGTCCATGATCCCATTGATTGATTGCCTCTGTTTGTTAATGGTTCACTCCATTAAACAGCATCAGTGTGTAGTTTGGATGAATGCTTTATTTGGGTTAGAATGTGGCATTTAAAAGGAAGCATGATCACAGACAGCATTTTTTGCAGAGAATTTTTTACTACCCATACAGGTAGGACTGGTAGGACTCTCTTATCTGATCTATTGATTGTGATCTCATGATATTCAACCTCTTCCTGTTGTCTTGTCTTGTCTAGGTGTTCATCTCATCTTGATTGGTGGCTTGTGTCAACTAGTTGCTGGCTTCCTCGCTTACCGCAAGTATGACCACTTAGGTGGCACTGCCTTCGTGGGCTATGCCGCCTTGTGGATGAGCTACGGTGCCACGCGAATCTTCCAGGGTGGCGTCACGCCCATTTCAGTCAACACCACCAACGGTTCTGAATTTACGAGCGTGGAGTTCAATATGAGTGAAGTGGTGTTTGTGTTGGAGAACCACACCGTGACACCAAACATACCTGAACTCTTCGTCCCCAAATCTGCCATAGCCGGGCTGCTTCCCTACATCCTCCTGTCCTTCATCCTGGCCTTCTGCTCTGCCACCGTCAACTACATCATGCCTTTTGTGTTCGGCGCCATCACGGCCACTCTCATCTTTGAGGCGGTGGGTGCCGTAGCCGGCAACTGGGCCCTGGTGGTGTCTGGTGTCCTGGAGCTCCTCATCCTTGTCTTTGCCATCTATGGCTCAGCGGCGCTCCTTGTCAAGGGCCTGGCGCAGCGTTACGTGCTAAAGGGCTTCGGCAACCCTCTCTTCAATGTGCTCCTCCTCGGCACGGCCAACTCGAGCAGCGCGCAGAGTCTGGGACAGGAGAAGAAGAAGAACACCAAGTATGCCGAGCCCATGGCGCTAGGTTACTTCTGCGACACCGTCTCTCCATTCATTTTCGCCTTCTACTCATTTCACTACTTTCCAGCGTTTGCCGTAGGTGCAGTGTGGATCTCCATTAACTCTGCCTCGCAGCTTCTCTCCAGTTTCTACGCATACCTCCGCCAAGACACCTACCACGCCACCAAGTTCGGTCTGCATTGCACCTATTGGCTTGTTAAGGCCTGGGAGGAGTTTGTAGTGTCCATCATGCTGACCCAAGAGGATGCAGCATCCGGCCGTCTGGCGATGGTGGGCGACTGGTTCTTCGTGGCAGCGGCCATTGTCCTGTGTGTGGTCTGCCTGAGCATGGACACCCTGGAGCTGCTGCACAACCTCCTCTTCCTCCTGCTCACCCTCTCCACCGTCTCACAGATCCCGCTCGATGGGTACTACTACTTCTTCGGTGTGGCCTGCTCGCTCTTCACCGCCATGTCTCTCTACGGCACGTTCGCCCGTCTCATCAACTCCATCGCCGAGAAGTCGCTCATCCGCGTCGGACCGCAGCCCATCTCTGCCACCCGGCTCCAGGCGGTGCTAGGTGGGCTTGGACGCTGCTGTGATGCCTTGGCGAAGAAGACGCAGCCATCCGAGGGCACTCGCTGCCAGCTCCCTGATTGTCTCTTCTACCTCGTCAATGGCATTGCTGCTCTATCAGCCATCCATGAGCGTGATGCCTCTCCGGCCTTCCTGCACATGACTGTGGTTTGGGTCCTCATCCCTGGTGCCATCCTCCAGGCCTATATCAGTCGACTCCAGGTCCAGAGAGGGAAGCGCTTTGGCTCGGTCATCCCGTTCTTCTACGCAGCTGTCTGGGCAACCTGGACCTGGTACAGGTTTGCAGGTGAGGGACCCTGAATTGGCATCCTAATGTCTCTTACTGAGTTAATGTTTGGTTTAATCATTACAAAATCTTACGTAGACGAAACTGTGATGTTATTTTTTGTGGTAGGACATCTGTTGCACCTCTTCCCTGGAAATGCCCAAGGATTCTCTGCTGGAGCTGTGGCTTTTCTGGTGATAAATGGCTTCATCATGTTAATAGGTAAATCTTTTGTAAAAAAGCTCTGGGTTCTTAATATCATGGCCATAGCCATTGTATCAAAACATACATACCCAAACACACCAAAACACCAAACAGACCGTCCAATACGCACCTAGGCAAAAAAACCATAGATATTTACTTATATTTCTACAGTATGTTAAGATGTTAGATTTATTATTCATGTTGACACGTTGTGTGCCATGCAGCTGCATATGGAAATCTAGTCCTGTTTTCCCTGACCATTGTCATGGAGATTGTGTTGGTGTGTTTTCTGCTCTCCACTCTTGGGACGCTGCCCTACCAGCTGGAGAGTGAGTTACCAACTTTACGCAAAGATGTTTTATAGTGGGGCTGATTTTCAACATATTTTGAAAGTAACGTAAGAAAACACTGTTGCTGAATGACGTTCTTCTTTGTCTTGCAGTCGCCATGCTGGCCATATTTTCTATAATCTGTCTCTATGGAGCTGTGGCGTCTCTGGTAAACTGCATCTTCAACAAAACACTCATCCCGATGGGTCCAGCTCTGCTTAAGGTATTACAGAAGGTTGAATAAATTCTGGAACTTAAAGCCAGACTCATAAAGTCATGTACTGTACACACTGACAAGACATTTAGCAGATTAGTCATGGAGGTGGTCATTTATATAATATTTTTTTATGCATGTGATTTTCAACATTAGAACAAGAAGAAGAAAGTTGCTCCTCCAAAGCTTCCATGCCCTGTTGCGAATTCTCGTCTGACGAGTGGGATCATGCAAATCGCCAAAATGCTGGACGAGGGTGGAGTCTGTGGAATTCCAACTGATACTGTCTATGCATTGGCTGCTTCCTGCAAGAACCCTGCTGCCATAGAAAGAATTTACAACATCAAAGTAAGACTCTGGAGTTATTTATAGAATGCATGCAATCATTTACCAAGCCCACTTAAAAATTTGACCACTCTCTGTTTGTTGTTGTATGATCATTAAATCAATTATTCCAGTAAGGAGTGCTTCGACAAACATTTCTCTAGATGTTTGGGATTTAAGTTCAGAACATAGACAGTGAGTGGGATTGCCTCAGTATTCCTGACAGATCTCTCTCTTTCTCAGGATCGGCCATCCGAGAAGCCTGTGTGCATCTGCATAGCCAACGTGGAGCAGCTGGTGGCTGCAAAGCCGCCTTTCAGCCCTCTGCTGTGGGAGTTCATGAGGAATGTCTACCCCGGGGGCATCAGTTGCATCATTGCCAAGGGCGACTGGCTCTATAGACTCGGTGAGAGAGCTCTTGCTAAACTACAAACGGTAGTTCGGAAACATGACAACTTGAACTTGAGACAGTCCATTTGGCAAGTAATGAAAAGAAAACGTTGAAAAAGAAACTGCAATGAGCAACAGTGTTAAATTTTCAGAAAGTATCAAGACCTGCAGATAGTTCAAAAATGGGACATGGGTTTTTTTGGTGTAATGAAAAGTGAGCTCAGTTGAAGAAACAATAATGAGCAACAATGTGCAAACCTCCAGGAAGTCCAAAAACTTGCAGATGCAGACTTGCAATAGATACTTTCCTCAAGTACTCTGTATCAGTCCTGCATTTATTGACATTCTTTGATTTCAGTGATAACGCATCCTCTGTGGAACAGAGGTAACAGAATCGTCAGTGCCAACAGTAACTAATGACATGTGGTTTCTTTTTTGTCCCAGGTGTGGGTGGAGCATACGACCGTGTGGGCACCAAGGACAGCATCATGATCCGTGTGCCCGACCACACTGTCACCATGCACCTGTGCACCATTACTGGGCCCATTGCCATCACGTCTGCCAATCCCAGCGGGGAGCCAGACAGCCTCCACCATGACATGGTTGTCTCGTAAGTACCCTCTGAGCCTATTGGGTGTTCACGCAAAAATGTATGCAATACAACTGTTAACTTACATTGTTAAACTAGTGTGTTACTACACTCTGTATCACCTAGCTATTATCCAGTAGTTTGTGGACAAAATTATCTTTTTGTGTTGACTTCTTGATGGTTACAATGTCTTGTGGCTTCTATGACGTATTCATTTCTTGAATCTCAACCTATTACCTTGAATAGACAATATCAAACAGCATCTCAAAATAGTCTATCTTTGTCCATGTTTGCACTTTTGATTGCGGTTGCATTGTAGTTGCATATAATTATATCTTTGACAAATATTATATGTGACTTTATATTTGATTTGATTCAAACTATAATGTTCTTTCTATTGAGCTGGGAGCAGCCCTTTCTGATGACCTATTGTTATGTGAACCTAATTAGTCGGTATATAGTGAGTTTTCCTTCATCCCTTGTTGCAGCTTATCTGGCCAGGGGAACCTGATGTAATGTCCTGACCAGGTTCCAAAAGCCGTGGTGTGGCTGTTCATTATTTCATAATTATGATGCGATAACCAAGAGTGGTTGTGATGGTGCATAACTGATTCTAATGCATTGTTTGTTACTGATAAACAAAACAAATTTACACCAGATAATATATAAGTGAGACATGTCTAGCCTGTCATTAGACCAACACCTATTAACATGTCCGGGAGATACATTTAATAAAGTTCTCTGAGCTCCTGTCATTCAGCATTGAGGCAATGGCTCAACCTTGTTACTCATCCAATTACAAATTGCAAATGACCTTGCATACAAGGTAGACTGCGAAACCATAGAAATGGAGTGTGATCCAATCCATGTACTCCGCGAGTGCACTTCAATACAGTGTGCTCTGAGTACTGTGAGAGTGTGTGAATTTCGGCTAGTTATGGCTATCCCCTGCATTTACAATCAAGTTGTACAAATCTTTACGCATAATATGCAGCCTATGTAACCTACACATAACCTGTGACATTCACACAAGAAAACACAACGACAGTCTAGTAGTATCAACACTGAATGCACGCAAGTTTCAATTCATGCATGTCAATTTAAAAATATAGCCTATAGGCTATATATAGTGAACGATAGCTTATTTTGGCAGTTAATTCGTGGTTTGCCTGATTTAACCGCTTGCCTTAAGCTTGTAGGTTTTGTAATTTGAAAATGAAAGTGCATTCTCCCCATTCGTGCCCCTCTTCTTCCTTCACTTCTCTGTGCGAGACATCAGCAATAATTTGCTGAAAGTGCTGAAATGTGCGAACTGAAGCACTTTTCAACAGGAAACTTGATATGTTTTTGGATTTAAGATGTCTTCTCTCTCGTCCATAGTCGATTGGGTCACAAACTCCAGGGAGTGCTTTGTGATGGAGACTCAGCAGAGCTGGCGCCATCAACAGTGGTCAACTGCCTGAAAATAGATGAAGGTATGTTTGATAGTGAAACATGAGATGTCAAAGACAGAGACATTTCAGATGTTAGAGTTAACTATATGCACCTTCTGTTAAGCCACTTTCATGTGTGAGAGAATTAAATAACCAGACATGGAAATGGACATATGTGCATCATTGACATAACATAGCCTAAATAAACAAAGAAATAACTAGTTTTCGATGTCAGGTCTTAATAATCTGATAATGATCTTGTGTCCAGTGATTGTTGATGTCTCCTTTTGCAGGAATCATTACATTTGTGAGAGAAGGCTGTGTTCCTGCTGCCAAAGTTCGACAGATATTTGAGAGGGTGAAGAACAGCATGGCGTGAAAACAGCAAGCACAGAAAAAGACTATAACTACAACTACATTATATTACACTACAGCATCTTTGCTCTCTTACTTTATTACTTTGGTGGGATACCTTATTTTATATCTATATTAAGGTGATCATGTTTGCAATATGTGCAATGTATGAATGATAATTCTCTCTTGCCTGTTTGCCTATGAAGTGCATAAGCTGTGCATATGAACCAAGTGGTATTTGTTAGACAACACTAATGTGAGTGCCATAATTTATCACCAACACAGTTTTAATTGTATTACTATCTTTTGTATGACATAGATTGTTATTGAAGGCACCGCATGTACCTGAGGGGCAGATAATCAATGCAATATAATGATGATGGTGCACAATAATAATGCCACTGAATGAAACTACATTCTCAGCATATACTTTATACTATATTTTACTATTGCTATTTCGTGCACTTAATATGTCTGTATATATTGTCTTTTAACAATGTAATAAAACTATTTGTGAGGTATTTCTTTGTGAATTGTGTTACTGAAGATACATAACATATTACTCCATATAGTGAGATCAAAACTAAATTCTGTGAGTGCATGACACCTTATAAGACTACTGTAAGTAAGGCAGTGTTTCTGCCAGTTAACAGGTTTTATAAAATACATCTGTGTATCTACCAGCTACATACTTTTAGGAAGTTAGCAACCAAGCACCCATGAAACACAGTCTTTTTTACGAGCTAGCAGTGCTTGCTCAGCAAAAAGTTGCTGAAGATGTAGTCTGCTTTTGTAGCTAATGTGACCAGAGTGTTAGGCTGATTGAAGACCAGATGCGCCACCATGCTCTGGACTATCTGTTCACGGCACAGGTAGGGAGGCTTGTTAGAAGGCTGTTGCAGCAGTCAAAATAACCATAGTCTGTACTAGGAGCTGGGTAGCATGTTGGGTTAGATCTTTCTTATATAATGCAAGGTGGCATGACCAGGCAACAGAGGTCTGTATGATCATAATCAATCATAACAGCCAAGTATGTTTGCTTAGTAGGAGCAAGAGCTAGAGAGTCAGTTTTGGTGCCAATATTGTATATATATAACATAATTATGTAACATAATTATAATTATGTATGGTTGACTTGGTTGAGAAAAGCAACAGCTCAGTTTTGGAGAGGTTTAGCTGGCGGTGATGGACTTTCATCTGTGCAATTATGTCAGAGAGATTCATGCTTTGACTGTGGAGGTGTCAGGTTGAGATGATAGAGCTGGGTATCATCTGTATAGCAGTGATATGAGAAGCCATGTGAGTGGATGATATGGCCCTATGAGGCGGTGTACATGACAAAGAAGAGGGGCTCCAGCACTGAGCCTTGGGGCACCCCTGTGGCAAAGTGGTGAGGTGCAGATGTGTACCCAAGGACACATTAGGCCTTTTCACACTGATGAACATTGTGTGATTATTACCTGAATTTTGTGTGTTGCCTGTTCCTTTCACAATGACTGACATCGGGTCAGGTGTCCACTCGACCCGCCAATCAACCCACCTCGAACCCTAGTGTCAGAGCAGAGGCATGCTCAGTGTGAAAACTAAGCTAAATCCGACCTGGGGTTACCTGGGTGATGGGGTATCACAAGTGCAACCCTCCATTTAAAATGGTTTTGTTGAGGAGGTGTATTCATGTTAGTGTTATGTAAACTGTTGTTTCACAATTTTCTTAGGCTACTAAAGGCTTTACAGTTGCATTGTCTAGCACTGGTAGAAGTTTGTTGGTTAGAGGCTACCTTAGAAAACACGAATGAGTGAATGAGCTTAATGTGAAGGGATATTGGCAATATGGCAAAGCAAAACTAACTGCTTGTCCACTGAAAAGGGCTGTTGAATAACCGCCCAGGGGGGTAGGTGTACACCCATTTTTTAGAGTGTGTCGTGTCTGTCTGTGTGCGTCTACACTCACTGAATTTCTGGATTGGTTCTCAATTCATATCATAAAATGCTGTACATCTGAGACAAACCTCTGGTTGCATAGCTTATTGTGATTGACTACACTTTTCAGTGACACTATGTTCCCCTATGGCTTTGTGTCCCAAAGTGCACACACCCACAAACATAGGCCTTCTTGGAGTTTCCCTTTGTAAAATCTTCCAGACACACCCAGGCCAAGGGCTATAGGAAACCCTATGAATTCGAGATCCAGGTTTAACTGAGACTTTTGTTCAGTTGTTCCAGGAAACTCTTCATCTTTTCAGGTCAGTGGAGAGTTAATGTTTCCTGTAAGTTAATTAATTACACAACAAAGATGTTATGTTCCTTCTGCTAACAGGAGGGGTTTTCCGAAAGTAACTGATCAACAAGACTTCATGACACTTCCCAGTTGGCTAGTGACAGTCGAAAATGCAAAGGATGCAAAGGATTTTGTAACCACGATCTGTAAAGGCCATTATGACACAACATGTGCTGTCACAGACACCCTCAAGTCATTCTCTGACACAAGGTCCTCACTCAGTCTTTTTTTTTGCTGTAACCATTTATGATCCAATAAGCAAGAAATACCAATTACATATTTCAGTCAGTACACTTAATTGCTGTCGTTGTTTATGATACAGTCATTAACAAATACCAAGACAGTGCTCAGTAAGTCCTCTTTGTGACTGTGTCAAACTATGATCCAGTCATGAACAAATAGTAAGAAAGACCAAAGTCCTGTCAGTTGTAATAAGGGACCTGTAGAACTTCAAGACTTTTATTACATTTAATGTGGGAAAATCTTGGGTAGATGGGCAGTTGTCTAATCACACATACACAGATGAATGTACACACACTCATTCACACACATGCACACATGCTGGTGCACACATATAGACATGGACACATATGGTATCTACACACAGACACACACCCACATCCCCCCCCCCACACACACACACACACATACACACACACACAGTGTCACGGATGGAAGGGCTGCACAGAGATGTGCTGGCAGGCCTTATAGACATCTGCACATAGTCTGAGAATTCAGGGGCCTGCTCGACCGCTCCTCTCACAACCCAGCAAATAAACACACAGGGGAACACCAGCCTTATGCACCCCCAAGCCTACTCCACCCACCCCGCACCCCCTCGTCCTTCCTCCCCAGCTCCTGCACATCCACACTCACCACCACCACCAACCAGCACAAACATAAGGGCTGTGGACTCAGTCAAAATTCCTTCCTTGGCCCTCTGTACTCACGTGCTGAGCCGGGTCGTAGTCATCAGGGAAGTTCCTGAAAAAAACATTGAGTGCCACACTCAGTCCACAGCACATGTCCAGCAGAGTGTGGTGGCAAGACATGTTTTTTTTCATATATATAAGCCTTCAGTCAAGCTCACTGTCTCCATATTTGATGTGTGATTAATTGGTGCAAAACATTTTATGTCCCCATTTTTGTTTTTATAGAAATAGTAGCAGTATTCATTAACTTTCTCATCTTTTATTCATCACATATTTAAAAACAATCTGTTAAATGTCCAAGTAAAAAGTAAAAATGCAGTAAAAACAAAACAAAAAAAACATGACGGCTGTTTTACAAGCCTGCATAGGCTATAGCTTTGTGTGAATCAAGAACTGTGTTTGCAAAAGTTTCTGAAAAGTCTACAGACTGAAGAACAGGTTCACACATGAAATACATACTGCAGAAGTAAAAAAAAAAAACATCCAAACAGAGAAAACAAACAAACCAACCTACAAACAAAAACAAATGTTGTTCTTTTCCTCTGTAGGTGGATATAAATTGCAAATAAGATGTGTTGATGTGTCTTGTAAAAGCAGACACTCTCCATATTCCTCTACTAGAAATCAAGCATTGGAGATTTTTGCAATATGGCCAATTTAATGTTTACTTGCCGTTTTATAGTGGAATATGTCATTTTCTTTCCATCAGTAGCAGGTATGCTGAACCAGGAAGCAGTTGGTGAACATGAGAAATGTTAAATATGTTGAAAATGATAGATATGCTGGTTATGTTGTCAGGCCAAACTTGCCTCAGGCACTGAAAGACATTTCTGTTGCCAGCGGCTTCATGTTAGCTTCTCTTGGCGTCAGTTCAGCAGTAGAAAGCAAGGAAAGTGGAAACCAAGCCAGTGAAAAAGCTGGCAAACACTGACAATATCCAGACTAAATGTTATTTTTCACTTGAGTAAGGAGTGACTGTCAAAGAACATTATATTTATTATAGAACAATGTATTAAACTTACAAAAACATACAGTGGCAACGTTGCCCAACGTTGAACAGATTTTATCGTATTTACGATAAAGTATATACTGTACAGTTCATTACAATTACAAGAATAGACCCACAACCATTAAAAATAATTTAATAGCATAAACATATTGCACCATACGTTTGATCAAGTAAACAGACTGTAAGGTTTATGGCATTACATAACCAGGGACAACAGGTACAGTTTTTTATTTGATCTGGCATGTTACATGATGACATCAAACGTTACACATCAGGTGAACTCATACTGCATACAGCCTCTCCTACACTTTAATGGTAATGATGAGAATGTTTAAAACTTGTCTCCACTTATGTTTTTATTCATATTCATAGACCAAGTTTAGAATTAAGTTACCAAAACCTCTAGGGTTAAAGTTAGAAAAGTTAGAAAACATGGAACTCTTTTATTTCACCACTCTGACAAAAACAGTATGCAAAAAGTGAACTCATGGTTGTGTGTTTTTTAAAATCTAAAGTGTTTCATCTGATGCAGAGTTGGTGTCTAGAGAGTCGTCCATCTCCGTTGTCGTTTCCTCTTCTTCTGCTGTCTGCTCACCTGCCCCTCTCTGGCTTCCCACTGAGTCGCTGAGGTCCGTCTCGAACCCGGGGTTCATCTGGCCCTGCATGTGCTTCCGCTGCACCTCCTCAAACAACTGCAACACCTGCAGCAGGTGAGGAATGCACCCCGGCCCCATCAAACAGGACACAGAAAGTACTGGTAATACATTTTAAATGCTGCTCATTCCCTATCTATACTTTATTATAGGCTACAGTAGGGCAATAACAAAATGCTTCCATACCTTTCCCCTGGGATCAATATCTAACCTGAACCTGTTGCTGTTTAGCTGTACTGTACCTGTGACTTGGGTATGAGCCCCACTCTAAAGAAGCCGATGTTGCCACTCTCGATCTTTGTGCAGTCCACCACGGTGGAGGCAATGTTCTCTGGCGATGGCCCGTCACATATCACCCCCTCCACCTGTGGAAACACACACAGACACATACATACACACACACACCTCATTAAAGACCCACAGAGAGGACTTTACAAATATACTGACAGCTAATGAGAGAGTCTCTCTCTTTCTCTGCTCTCTTTCGTGGCTAAGCACGTCCGCTGAGCTGTGTGTTTACCTTGTCTCCCAGTTTAGCATACACCTGGTTATGGTGAGTCGTGTCTGCTTCCCCTGTCGGGTTGGCTGAGGTCACTGCAATGGGTCCAACCTAAGGAACAAAACAAGCCTTTTGAAAAAAATTGACTTCACAATTCAACAATTTGACAACAGTTGGCCTATGTGAAATACTGTAAACTCCTTCTATATCTCCTGAAGCCAATGATTTTTTAGATTTCAAAGTGGATAAATCTGTAATAGACAATAATGAGTTCAGTGATTTGTAGATTTGTACCAGGTTCATAAGCTGAGTTGCTACTGTGCAGTCTGGGTTTCTGATAGCAATACTTTGTGGTGTGCCAATGTACTTCGAAGACTCTTTGAGACCAAAGAATTCCATCCAAGGAGCTGGAGTAAAGAATGCAACAGGAAACAAAAATTTTCCCGTCAGTATTTGGGTGAGATCTTTTTACTACTATACTATAATATTAGCCTGCAATTCATGAGTATGACATTACTATAGGAACAATGTATAGTTTACAGTGACTGTAATGACTGTGAAAGACAGTGCTATGTTTGGTTTCATTTCTATCACACACACACACACATACACACACACACACACACACACACACACACAAACACACACACCTACCTCGAGGGATGACAAGGCTTATGGAGGAGGGCCAGGCTGCCTCCATGAAGTCCCAGAGAAGAGGGTTGATCTGATCCCTCACAGGCTCCAACTGCTTAATGGATGCCACCCACAGAGACATGGGTCGATCTCCAGCATGCTTCTTTGTCCTGACAAACAAACACACACACAATAAAAGGAGTTGTGAAATTTCCTTAGTGTTAAAATCACTGCACAAATGTGATGCTTATATCATAACAAATATTTCAAAAAGTTAATAAAAATCTCACTTGTAGGCCTTTTCAACAGCTTCAGGGCGATTACACGCTGCTACAAGTACATAGACTGTATCAGTTGGCATCCCACATATGCCACCATTCTTCATTATCTCTGGTCAGATAAAAAATAAACAAAGATAGAGTTACCTTCTCAAACAACTCATATAACATACTACCCTGTATTCAACTGTAGAATGAAGTTAAGGGTTAACCAACATAATTGTGATGTATTTTCGGGATTACTTAAAAACAGAATTATGTACTACTGTAAAAATTACCCAAATATGTTGCAAAAACATTTTCATTCTTTCGCCTGTCAGTTTAGACCTACCATCCTAGAGTGACTGTCTCACCTGCGATCTCCATCACAGAGGTTGCCTTCCTAGAGGGCATGTGGGGGCATTTCTCTCTGCCTGAGCCATTCAGCTTGATGAGTGGTGGGCCCAGCGGCATCTGAGGCTTCTGGAAGGTGAAGTTGAACAGGTTGGCCAGGAAGCAGTAGAAGCTGACAAGGCCGAAGATGATGGTAATGCCAATGTCATAGCCGTAGGGCAGTGCCCCCACCGCGTCCAGCAGGAAGCTGATTAGGATCAGCTGGAAGGTAAAGGCATAGGTGAACCACGCCATGTTCAGGCACAGTGCACCGACTGTCACCAGGCAGTTGAAGAGCATGAAGGTGATGATGCCCACGGCAACGCTGAAGCTGCGCGTGCTGCCATACAGCCCACCGAAGCGTGTCAGTCCCCACACTATCCACATGAAGCCGTACATGATGAAGGCGGCACTCTCCAGTGTCTTGCCCCGGGAAAAGGCGATTGAGCCGCATAAGAGCTGCAGCAAGCCGCCAGAAACCACCGCCCAGGGCAGGATGAGCACAGCCAGGGGCCCCTCGGTGCCCACTGTTGCCGCGATGGCGAAGGCGGCCAAAACGCTGGATGCATGGCCCAGGATTTCGGCATCGGCATACTTAGAGTAACCGAGGTAGGGGGCGTGGAAGTCTTTGTCGTGCAACCTCAGAGTGAGGCCACTGGTACGCGTGAGGAGAGCTTTAAGCAAGCCGTCACCTGTGGGGATTTTGTGTGATGATGCCTTGTTGTTTATGACAATAAAGAGCATGAAAGCTGTCGCCACAAAGATGGCCACCTGCACGCCCTGTGTGCCACCCTGGAAGAATCCCTGTGGTTGAGCCGCGATTGCGATGCAGTACGCTACGAAGAAGTGCTGATAGACACTGTCCACCAGGCTTCTCTGGATGCTGAACAGTGCCAGCACAAAGAAGATGATGGCGAATACAGTAGGGAAAGGGACTGGTGAGTATGGTTGTGTGCCAGTCAGATTTTTCACTAGGGCGCTGTAGCCCTCGGCGAACCTCAGGATAGCCATGAGGCCATAAAAGGTAGAGGAGGGGATATCGAGGCCACGGTAACATAGGAGGCAAACCCCTAGCTGGAACACACCTGCCGTCCACAGCCATGGCACAAGGCCGATAAACAGCTCAGGGACAACACCCAGCAGGGGACAGGCTAGCACGCTAGCCGACAGCAGGTTCATGACCAGACCTACAGCTACCACGTCGCCCGTGTCCAGACTCTGTGTCTGAGTCTGGGTAGGCTTGTCTGTCTGACTACTCCCCGGAAGCTGCACTACACCGTGTGTGATGTATGAGAGTAGGCGCCCAGTGCCAAAGTACGCACCGACAAAGCACACAACGAGGTAGTTGGCGGCTGTTGCACCCTGCCCAAAGCTAATGTTCGCAAGGCTAGCTATCTGATGAGCGCAGGCTAAACTAATGGCAAGAGCAATGATAAAAAGGACTACCTTCTTGGCTAAAATAGACACCAGGGCCAGGATGAATAAGGCTAATGTAAAAGCCGCTAGCCCTGGTATCATGGCATTTCTGAGCCCCTGAGTGGGGTTTACATAGCCCTCCCCCACCAGGATGTACACCAGACCAGAGGCACACCACAGGGCAGACACTGTCAAACACAAACATGTGAAGAGAGGAGCAGAGGACAGACTGCGTCGCACTCCTGTGGAGACAAAGAGAGAGAGAGAGACAGAGAGAGAGAGTAATGACAAAAAATTTACAAGCACAATATATATATATAATACAATATATAATATATATCAGGGTTGTTTCAGTTGATACAATAACAATAAAATATACCAGAATATGCCAGCAGAGCAGCTGTGATTAGGAGAAGGACACCTAGAGCCGTGCTGGAGATGAGGCTGTCTCCTGGAGCACTGCCATAGCCATTCACCAGAAGCAGCAAAGACCCTGGCGAAAGATCAAAGATTTCTCATTGAGTGAGCAAGCATCACAACACTGCGTGAAGGACATTGCTCTCTATAGGCTAAAATGTGAACTGCAGTGGTGTGGCACAGCAGCATCACTGAAAAGGTCACTGTCAAAAATAACGTGATCAGATACCACAGCACAACTCCAGGAGACTTTACTCCAGATATATACTATGCCCAAACTATATTCACTTTACTTATTTCAATTTGATGAGATGTACATTTATTTGGAGGCTATATTAATAAATAAAAGAATAATAAAAGGCTCTAGTGAAAACAAAAACACAACAAAACAAGTTAAAAATAATCAAAATTATTAAACTGATATTTTTTAATGTTGTTGTTATAATAATAATAATAATAATAATCATCATCATCATCATCATCATCATAATCATAATAATAATAACAATAAGAAGAATAACAATAATAAACAAGAGTAGTAAGCCTATAGTAAATTAGTTATAGGTTATTAAAATTAATAAAAATATACTTGAATAGTTTGTTCATTGTAGTAATATCATCTTCATAATCAATAAGCTATAACAACAAAAACAAACGATATAAGATGTTTGCATGATACTAATACCAATAATTAATAACCAATAACAGATAATAATAATCAATATTATTATACATTAATAGTAAACAAAAATAAGCGCAGCCATGAATAAGAAAATAAGAATAAAAGCCTTTATATATTTAGGGTATTTGGGTAAATCACTGCAGAGCAATATAATTTAGATTATTAACCTGCCCTATACATTCACATGCATTTTTAAAGAATTAAATACAACCAAAACTGTAAAAACTAGTCTTTTCTCTTTGTCATTACAAGTTTCCTACCGCCGGAGATTCCTAAGACACCAACAGAGTAATGTAGCGACTGGATTTCAGTGTCTGCCATCGCGCATTTGGATGAATCTGGCTGAGCAGCGCATCTTTATAATCAGGAGGCATAGGTGCGTCAGACGCGTCAGACTGAGAGCGCGCCCCTAAGATTAAATTTCGGAAACTTCCAGGAAAAACGGTGACATGAAGAAAATGCATAGACGGAAAGCAAATGTAAAATTCCCGACTGGACAAAAATGGCAACAGATGGCAAAAACACCCATCCAAATAAGCATTTTGTAGTGTGCAAAACTGAATGAAAATAAGTCGTCGTTACTAATCACTAACGATAAACATTGAATGACACCGTGTTAGCCTTAAAGTCGAGGTGTGTTTTTACTTTATAGATTATTTGTTAATTTGCTATGCTGTTGTACGTATAGGCTAATGTTAATAGTTGACAAAGCCATACAATAATGCATAATATTTTTAATAATGTGCACAATATTTAATATTATCACAGGTCATAGTCTGCAATGTGAATTGTTTCTGCTTTATGACGGTGAGGTTAATATTTTAGTGAATGTTGCTTACATGAGAAGAGAACAGTATGCTCCCGTCGAACAGTGCAAATATATGGACACATTTAAGTACACATTTTCCCAAGCCTGTAAGTCTGTTCATCTACTTATCTTGAACAGTGTTTACTTACACACACTGCCTTTTTGACAAGTCATCCAGAGTGACTCAGCTATTTTCCTGAATTAAAGCAGTCCATTGTAGACCCTTCTCGCTTTGTCTACAACTCAAACAATGATATCACCACATGGGAGGGACTTAACCTGTTCCTCTAATAGCGGATATAAGCGCCGATTCAGTTTCAATACAAGCCATTCTGTGAGCGCAACAGGCACAGCAAACTCTACAAACTCATCCGAAGGCAACTCACGGTGAGACCTCCTTCTTCCTTCTACTTCAGCTAAGTGTCAAAGAAGGTTTACACGTATGTGTACGCCTGGTTTGGTATTTTTTTTAGTATGCTTCATTTTACAGTATGCAGGTAACATTTTGCCACACATTACGCAATATTGTCGGTTTTTAGTTGTCACTTTCGACGTCAGGGAAGACAACGTAATGTTAGCAGAATGAAAGAAGAAGTAAAGCAGGGGTGTGGTTCTTCGATGCACACATGGCCGTGTAAACACCGAATATGTTGTAAAGTTCCGCTCCAGTTTCCCGAGGTTACTTCATGAAAATCAAATATTCAACGCTACTTCTATTTAAGTGCAAACATTTTGAATTTGTATGTTGAACACAGCACTAGCACTTTTCGCCAAGTCATTGTTTACCTGTAGATCTAGGAAACGCAGGTGCACAGCTTTATTAGATTTGTCCTCTGGGATTCAGGCAGAATATTGAAGCATTGGCAACGTCCTGGTGAGCCACTCATGACTGGGTTGGCGGTATGGCTAATTATATTGTAATAAGTACTCTTGAAACAAATAAGAAAATATACACTGGTGGGAGCTATATTACTACCTTGCAAACTGCTAAATAAATACAATGTTTTTATTTTGTTCTTGTTTTTTTTTTTTTATTTCTTTTGGTTATTTGTTGTAAAAAAAATAAAATAAAATAAAGATTGAGGTTGGAGAGAGGGTGGCATTAAAGGTTCAAAATCTCCAATTGATTAGAATTATTTATGGGTTGGTCTATGTCCACCTGGAAGGGATACAAAAGAAATATTGTAAAAAGCATAAGCATAAAGCATATTTTATTTGCAAAAGCAAATAACAATTAGATTAAATAGGTCTCAACAAATATTATAATATAAATTCAATGTGTGGGAGAAATGATAACAATCTCTCTCTCTCTGTCTGTCTGTCTGTCTGTCTGTCTGTTTCTCTCTCCCTGTGTGTTTGTGTTTGTGTGCGTGTGTTTGTGTATAGGCACAATGGTGAAACGTGTGGCAGTAATCCTAGCTGGCTGTGGTGTGTATGATGGGACAGAGATCAATGAGGCCTGTGCATTGCTGGTGCATCTTAGTCGGGCAGGAGCAGAGGTGAGCACCTAGCTTTACACACACATACACACACACACACACACACACACTGAAAAAGTGACAGAGAGGCCCACCTAGAGAACACAGCACAGGAAGACACACTCATATGTGTAGGAAGACCTGAGGTCATCTCTACAGACATTGCATTCAAATGGTTGCAAACACTTCGCAACGAGATGCGTAGGTAGTACGAGATCAGTAATATCAGGTTTCCTGGTGTCAGGTTGTCACTGCCACATGCACTGTAGTGCCGGGTGACACTACAAGGGCTATCAAGGGCTATTCATATCAAGTTGTGTTTGGCTGGATGCAATTAGGCAAATTATAATTGAAAGAGCGCACCAAATGCCCAACTGGTCTGGGTTTGTTTTATTTTTAAGTTGTGGCCAAAGCAAGAACAAGAATCTGTACGCAAATATATGTATCTGCAAAGGAAAATGCATAGATACTTTTGATGGAATTGTTGTTTGTATTTGATCAGATGTTATTTTCAGTATAATATTACATTTCCTCAGTTTTTTTGAGTATAATACCCAAAGCTTTATGTAAATGTAAAATTTACATTGCTTTGCTTGTACAGTGCATACATATATAGTCATAGGCCTAATGCATATAAGAGCTGTATAGGATGTGATTTTTCATTGATTTGTGTCTTCTTCCTGTCTGGGCTAGACGAAGATGTTTGCCCCAAATGTTGACCAGATGCATGTAGTGAACCACTGTGAAGGGAAACCCCAGACAGAAAAGCGCAACGTGTTGCAGGAAAGTGCTCGCATCGCCCGTGGCAACGTCACAGACCTAGCTCAGCTCAGTGTGGCTGCCTTTGATGTCCTTATCATCCCAGGTGAGATGAACATTGCACACACACACACACACCCACACCCACACACCTGTCCTTTAATCAAGAGTTTAAAATATGATAGGCTAGCACTCCTTCTAATATCCAAGGCTTTCAAAAAACTAAAAGCAAGCATATAGGTGTTGACCCAGCATATACAGTTATTCGTCAAAGGTCCTTTTTGAAGATAATGAATTAACAAACTTGTATTCAATCATTATCCTCTGAAAAACAGATATATATTTTGTTTTAGCGCAGATCATGTTTCTGTAATTATTTAATGAACATCCATTTATTGTGAATGCTGTTTTTGTGCGCAGGTGGATTTGGAGTGGCTAAGAACCTGAGTGACTGGGCAACAAAAGGGAAAGACTTCTCTGTGAAGCCTGAGGTGGAGAAGGTGATCAAGAGCTTTCATGCGGCGGGAAAGCCCATCGCCATGTGCTGCATTTCGCCCGTGCTTGCTGCCAAGGTACTGCCCGGCTGCGAGGTCACTGTTGGCCATGACTGCGAGAGTGAAAAGTGAGTGTGCCATCCCAAAACTCTGCCACATAATCCTAATCCTAACCCTGACTCTTAATCTTAATCCTAACGCTGGTTCTGATCTTGTGGTCTATGGTCTATGGTCAGGCTATACTGACCATGCTTAAATTGTGACTCTATGCACCTGTTCACACTCCACCCATGCAGTGTCCTTTGTATAGTGATGGGATTTGATTTGTATGAGTTTGTTTCTTTCTCTTCCCCATCTCTAGGTGGCCGTATGCAGGGACAGCCAAAGCCTTGGGCGAACTGGGCTGCAAACATGTCAACAAGAATGTGACGGAAGCTCACATTGATAAGAAAAACAAACTGGTGACCACCAGTGCTTTCATGTGCAATGCTCCATTTCATGAGGTGTATGACGGAATAGGCGTCATGGTTACTGAGGTTCTGAAAATGTAACTTGTACTAGTGCTTGGATCCATGTCCTTTTTTTAATATGAGTAAATAGTCACACATCAAGACATTTTGTGTTTGTGTTGCTGATTTAGTTTCAACCTATGGTTGCATTTTATGCACAAGGATTTATGAAAAATAATTTTTTGCCTTAATTCTTGTGTTCATCTGGACTCTATACATGTTAAATATGAATAAAATTTCATTTGTGAATTAATTTTGTGTTATTCAATTTATTTCTTTTGTCATATATAGCAGTACTGAAGCACTGTAAATATTGCACACATAGACTGTTTTGATGTATAATGGTTACAATTGTCCACAGCAGTGGTGCAGAATGGAGATTGAGTTGCTGACCAGATCTATTTGTAAGGTGTCCACATTTAGACAGCTTCCAGCCAATCTGAAAGCAGTGTCTTCACATATAGTCATAAAATTAGCCACTGTGCAACACAAGTCCTTGATAGAAATGAACCCAACAGACATTCCTGCACAAATGCTGTTGGGACTCTTGGCATGCTTTGTGTGCCTGCTAGAATGTGATCTATTTTAAAGACAGATTTCCAGAATTCCATTGCGAAGATATACCTTCTTCTGGCTTTTTTGTGTCATTCTATGGACATATGCACTTACTGACAGTGATGCAGGGGTATGACAAAGGGAGGGCTGGGGGGCATATAAGCCCCTGAATTATCATTAATATCAGTTTATTTTATTGTTTTGTTTCACTAACTGTAAAATTATGATATCTTGCTCATAAAACAGCTGCATTCTCTTGCAATTAGTTGTCACATCATTACTGTAAGCAAATTAAAATCACAATGCAAAGAAATCTACCACATTATAAGTACCCCATTTGAGTAAAAGTACAGATACCCCACCCAAAAAGTCACCCACTACCATGTTACTCAAGTGCCAAATGAATATGTTGTGGAGTAAAGTATGCAATCAACTCAGATTTTTAACAACTCAAGTAAAGTATAGATGCTCTCACAACATACTTAAGTGCTGTAGTGAAGTTATTTCACTTAGTTAGTAGTGTGCCCTTTTAAGAACTCAATGACTACAGACCGGTTGCCCTTACCTCACACCTAATGAAGACCTTTGAACGTGTACTGCTGATCAATCTTCTCAAACCCCAGGTTCGCCATGCACTGGACCCCCTGCTGTTTGCCTACCAAGAGAATGTGGGAGTAGAAGATGCTATCCTGTATCTTCTACACAGGGTGCACTCTCACCTGGACAAGGGAGGCAGTGCTGTGAGAATCATGTTTTTTGATTTCTCCAGTGATTTTAATACCATCCAGCCACTCCTGTTGACAAACTGCTGAGGATGGGAGTGGAGCCTGGCCTGGTGACCTGGATCACGGACTACTTCACGGAACGGCCCCAGTTTGTCAGACTTGGGGACCTTATATCAGAGGTTGTGGTCAGCAGCACAGGTGCGCCGCAAGGTACTGTGCTCTCCCCTGTACTGTTTGCCCTGTACACCACCAATTTCAGCTACAACTCAGAGACTTGTCACATGCAGAAGTTCTCTGACAATACTGCAATCGTGGGGTGTATCAGGGATGGACAGGACGGGGAGTACAGGTGGCTTGTGGAGGACTTCGTTGGGTGGTGCCGGGCTAATCAGCTGCAGCTGAACACCACCAAAACCAAGGAAATGGTGGTGGACTTCAGGAGAACTGCCCCGCCGCTGGTGCCTGTCACACTCTTATGCTGTCCCTGGTGGTGACTATACTACTATGGACAACAATATACTGCACTACCTTGATAACTACTGCACTAAATGACTCTTTTACAACATTGGACAATCTTACTGGGTCATTGTAATGTATCTACCAGGATTACCGCAAGGCACCTTATCACTACACTTATGGTTTTTCTTATTTTCACTACCTTTTTTTTTCCTTCCTGTTCAGTGAATGTTGTCTGAATGCAGATGTGTGGAATATGTTTGAGCTGTTTGGGATCAATAAAGTAACTCTACTCTACTATCATTGCCAGATTTACCCAGCAATAGTAGTCTGCAACCTGGTATTGCCTGGCAATACTTTTTGAAGTGTCATCAAAAGCTTCATACATCATATGGAGAACTGCAACAATATGTACTGGCAAATCAGTTCTTCTATAATAGGTGCATAAACAGATTCTGTCTGTAGCCTTAAAGAATGGCACAATGTAGCAAAAAAAGCAGTGCACAGAGCTGTAGAATCTCTTGTAGCAATATTGTAACAATTGAGCCATACTGACTACTTTCCTGTCAGTTAGCTAGCTGATGCATTTACAAAATTTGACCCAAGTAAACCGCACTAGCCTGGCCTTGCCTTCCTAGCACTTCCACCTGATTATCATTTCCCTACAGTGCTAGAATGAGGGTTCAGTTTCATTACCAGGCAAAGACAGCAATGGAGAAAATAACAAAACCAAATGTCTTTTAAAAAGTCCATACGTGAAAGTGAATTACTTCTTAATCAACAGAATCACAGTAAGAAGACATGTAGCCTATGGTTAGCCTAAATGTAAGCTAACCCACAAAAATGACAAATTAGCCTAATGCCAATTTTGCAGGCTGCAAGTGAGAACACTAAAAATCAGAGTACCCTAGATAACAATGCTGGATTTTAGTGTCCCTTCAAAGCCCTGAGAACTTAACTGACTTAACTGGCACAATCATGAAGCCAAGTCATACCTTGAAATTGCAATTATTTTTAAGAATTAATTGAGGTGAGGAACCCCAGGCCCCCACAAATGCTTCTAATACTGTTGTATTGGTTGATCCACAACTGGAGCTTATATATATATATATATATATATATATATATATATATATATCTTGTTTTTTCTGGTCAATATATGCAAGTTTACTTACACCAATATCCTATATTCTCACCAATACATGTTTGCAAACCAAAGAATAGGAACCAGCGATGATAATTTTTGAATTTTTGACTGACAAGGTATAATAAACACAATTTCATAAGGCACATGTGTAAGTTACTTTTGTTTTTGCTCTGCAGTAAGGTGATGTAAGCATCTTGCAAGCACAGTAAATTTGCAAAGAGGGGAAGGGGAAGTCGAGAGAGCCTTCGCTAGTCCTGTAATGATACTAGTCCCTGCAGTCCACTGCAGGCACACAAGGCAAAATTTGGGCTAATTTATCAGCTTGGTAGTAACTTCGATGGTTAGATGATATTAAGGGGTGATTTACAGTAGGCTACTGGCAGAATGCCAATGCCTCCCCACTGCAAGATGAAACAATTGTTTGTGAGCTTTATGGAATCACATTTATTTCCTTGTCGGTCAACATAACTCTTCGGAAATTATCATTGCTGGTTCCAAATCCACATTTGGACATCCATATAGGATGTTTGTGTAAGTTACAAAAAAGTTTGGCTGTAGGGAGAGCTCCACGGTAAAAAATCCCAGATTTTCCTGGTGTCCTTTTAACCATCAAAGTGATTACAGAGCTGGTAAATTAACGTTGCAGCAGTGGTTATAACGAAGTGTCACTAATGTTCATGACATGCCTCATGTAACCTGTGCTGTATACTGGTTGTATAAGACTATTGTACAGGACTCTATAGCGTCAGGAAACAGAGCGAGTCGGACCCAAAAGGGTCACGTGGAACTAAGTTTATTGAGGGAAACGGGGAAAGGGAGTGTGTGGATGCTCTTCGAGTGGTGAGTCGGATAACCAGGGCTGGGGAGCAGAGCGTGAGTCAAGGGCAGGCAATGGGTCAGGAGCTGGGGCTGGAGAGCAGAGCGTAGATCGTGGGCAGGCAGCGGGTCAGGAGCCAGGGCTGGAGAGCAGAGCGTGAGTTGTGGACAGGCGGAGGTCGAAAGCCGGGGCAGAAGAACGTTAACCAGGGACAGGCGGAGGTCGGTACCAGGGGCGGGAGAGCAGCGGAGGTAAATCGGTCCAAGGTCGTCAACGGGAAAGCAATCAGGCAGGTTACGAGAAACAGAGGGCGGGGGCAGGCAGGAGAACAGGACAGCAACACAGGAACAGACAGGCGACAGACACAGCATATTCGGGAAACGGGATTCAGGAGCGGGAGCGGGAGTCAGGGTCTTGAATGCTTGCCTTGCGTGAGTAGCAGTAGGTTTGCGGACGGTCTGACGGGGAAACACTGAGAGACAGGGGTTTAAATACACAACAGACAACGGGTAACAAGTAACAGGTGAGAGTAATGATTGAACCAGAATGGTGTGAGTGAGTGGGAGGGGCAAGTGATCAGGGAGAGACCGGGTGACACTGACAGACAGGCATGACATATAGCTGTGATTTTCCAGACAAATATACTTCATTAATGAGTCATGACATACCTATTCAGTGTGCCTGTGATGTTTCCATGAATTATCAAATAGAATCAGCATCACAGACAATGTCAGACACTTGCTAATCGCATAAAATATGTCTTTGTCTCTCCTCTGGTCATACAAGGAAATGTACGTTGCATGATTGCCATAGTCTGCATGATGAGCATCAACTTTATCCTGGAGTGAGTCAGTGTTATATGATGTTGGGCAGGTTCAGCACCATTTCACTGTCAATCAAACATTTACAGGAACTGGTACAGGTTAGATGCTAATCAAAAGAGTGGAGGCACTTTCTACACCTGTATGTTTTCTTTGTAACATGTCCACTAAATCATATAGTGAACTCTGCCATGTATTATTGCAGGAGTGCTGGGGAACTAACTGAAATAAATAGATAGATAGATAGATAGATAGATAGATAGATAGATAGATAGATTAAAAAACAAACTTTAATGCCCTGGAGTGAATTTATCTTGCAATTAGGTAGTTTACATAAAGTAGTCTGAACATTACAAACAATTGTTCAATGACATAAAGTTGTCAAAACATGAAACATTTAAACACAGAGAGCAATAAATAGTTGTAAGACAAAACATCACACCACTGAAACATTAATGATGTTGGACCGAACAATCTTAAAACAAAACTATTATATAAGCATAAGATTGAAAACATCACTGTAATACAGAGTAGATATTGTGCCACTAACAGGCTAAACATGGCTTTACATTTGTCCATCAACACTCTTTAAAATGAGGGAGATGGATTCAGCAGCTTCATACAGTAGAAGACATATATTCCAGAGCAAATAAAATGAAGGTTTCCTGGAAACACTTCATGTTTTAAAACTTTCAGTATGTTATCCTCTTCTAACTGTAAGTTCTACACAAACACAGGCTATGGAATAGTTGAGCTATTACAGCACTATAGGCCTGCTGTTAAAGCATGAGTATACGAGAAGCATTGTTCCCTGAGTCTGTACAAAATTGTGCTGTTGTCATTATGTGTCATTTGTTTTTTTAAAAATGTCGGCATCCTAAAGAGTGTTAACTTTACATTACAAAAAGCAAATGACACATAAGGACAACAGTCATGAACATTAAAAAAAGTTTCATTAATTATAATAAGTATTATAATGTATTATGAAGTATTATAATTCATGGTACATCTCAAATGGGACCAGATAATAATGTTCATCTTTCCATTGACTCTCGGTTGTATTTTTTGTTGAGGTCCAATGCATTGGAAGTAGATGGACATGAATTAGACTCCCTATTTTCTTGGGACAGATGACCACATTATGCAAAAAGCAAACACAAGACTGATGTGATATGGTTAAATATTTTATTAAAATTATCAAACAGTCAGAATCACAGTACACAAAGTACACAAAACATAAAAATCCCTTTCATATACCCCTTAAAACACATAATTTAGCTATTACTCATGTTATACATAACATAACTTAATCATAATATATTATTTAGTCACAGATGATAAAATGTCTGTAGATATTACAGTGATATGTTTAATCCTATGAGTACAACAGACAGATAAATTGTCTTCTTTTTCGTCTTCTTCTTCTTCCCAGCAGCTTACTGGCTGGAGTCTTCAGATCTATGGCTCTTCACTGTTTGAAAAATGGCCGTACTGGTCATTTCCACTGACCAGAACAGTGGCAGGGAAACGCCTTGGTCTGTCGGGATCCTGAAAGAGACAGATAGAGAGAGAGAGAGAGACTTTCAGGGAAAAGGAAGACTAACAAAAAGGGCTGAGCTTTCAGTCTGCCCTCAGTATTTGGACAAAACATTCCCCTTACATTCTTAAGATGTCCCACTGCTTGAAGATACAAACTTGCTGAGGAAATTCATCCATCCATCCTACCCCTGCTCTGTCTTTAAACACAGGTCTTGAAAATCCTGCACTGCATACTACAAGTACTGACTTACATACTATTAAAATACCTTTACAGTAACATTTAGGTAAATTGCCTGGTTGGGTGGCATCCTGGAAGTGAATGTGTGAATATCACTCAGCATAGTTTCTCTTACCTGAATGGGATAAGCACATGTTGGGACATAGCGAATGACAAAACCACAGCGTCTACGGTCAGACATGTTGGGATCACTGGCATGGACGAGTAGGCCATCATGAAGCTGTATATTCACAACACAAAATATGCACTGTATATTGATATCCTGACCCGATAATGAAATGTCCAAGAAACAGACTGACCTCTGAAACTGATAGAAATGCACCCTGTATCCCTTTATTTCAATTAGACTAATCTACTTACAGTCGTGAGATTAGTTAAAATGTATCAATTTAGAATGTACTGAAAAGTTAGTGAGAGGAATTATATATCAAGAAGGAAATATAGAAAAGTGTGGCATATTTTTGCCAGGTGAAAATTTTATATTTGTGATGGTGTTATGTACGACGTAACTCACCGACATCTGACCGGCCCATAGGGGGCAGAGCACAGCCTTGTCCGTCTGCACCAGCTCCTCTGGGATCTCCTGGTTGACGGACAGCATGTTGCCCTGGCGCTGGGACTGGCGGTGGGGAAGCATCCCTGAACAGTGACTTCCTGTTGGAGACAGGATATGAGCTTGTGTTTGTTCCATCAATCACACAGCCTTCTACTATGCTTACCTGCTTTCAAAGAGGGGCATTTTTTTTACTAGTGTGAAGCTAAAACAGGCTAACTGTTTGTCAAAATCAAAGTGGTCTAGACCAAGTTTGAGAAAGCTGTGAAAATATTTTGAGGTAACATTTCATGGTATTTTTGACAAAAATGTGAGTAGAGCTTACTTTGGCTACAATGAATGACACAGGTCTCCTAGAGTCTTTGGTATTGCTGGAGTAGGTTAAAATATGCCTTGTGAATGATGGCATAGTGTTTTGTATTTGACAGTAATGTATAAATGTGAAAATGTATATTTTGTTTTGTTATTCTTTTGTTGTTATTCTTCTTATTCTCTACACTGCATGTGGAGGAGCTGAAAAAGAGATATACTTTAATCATCCCAAAGGGAAATTCTAGTTCAGTACCTGGGATAACTTGAAGAGCTCCATTGTCCTCCAGTGAGTCATCCAAAGCCAACCACACAGACAGCACTGGTCCCCCATCAAGACCCCAGTACCTGGGAATCAAAATGCAACACGTCTGGTTTGTTTGTTTGGTTTTAATGTATACCCTCATGAATGTGTGTGTGTGTGTGTGTGTGTGTGTGTGTGTGTGTGTGTGTGTGTGTGTGTGAAGAGGGACCCACCTCATATCCTGGTGCCAGGCCACATAGGGCAGGCTAGCTTCCTTCTCTTCCTGCTCCTTTCTGCCTGTCTCTTCCCCTGCCTGTCCATTCTCATAGGGGATGTCATAGGTCCCCCCATTGCCCTTGGTTACAGGGTATTTACAGATAAACCTGGAGTCCAGCAGGAGGACGTCTGGGCCCAGGACGGCACATACCACCTCCACAATGCGGGGGTGCTTGACCAGCCCCTTCACCCAGTCATACTGCATGTGTACATTGTGGAGACTATACTTGGTATAATCTATACCTGTGGCAAAAAATCAGATGAGATGTTAGCAGAGCTGTACTGCACAATCTAATGACAGAGATCTTTCCAGCATAACCTTGACACTAGTTAAAACAGAATCTCTGAATATCTATTATATAATAACTATTGTATCTTTAAGCTTTCTTGGATATAATGATAACATTTTCCACATTATGCTGTCAGCAGAAAAATCAGACTGTTACTGTCAGACTGTTATACAGGAAAAAGAATTCAGGAATAACACAGTTGCTCATTATAAATAAAACAGACAACACTCCAACATCATGAAATATCATGTAAAAAATTCCCATCCTGAAATATAAAAGCAGTACCATATACACATGTGCATCAAAACACCAGGTAGCTGTGCCATATCACAGCTGACTGGTCTTCTCTAAGTTTCCCCCCTCCTCCACTCTCCCCAACAGCTGACCACAGGTACTCACCAAACTTCCTCTCCAGCTGGGCGAAGGCCTCCCTGGTCTCTCGGAGCTCAGTGGGGTCTAGCACGCTCACGGAAGTCAGGTAGCCCTGCTGCTCGTACAGGCTGGACATATGCTCGAGGGACACGCTCATGACTGCTGCTACGAGATGCTTTTGGATGTTCCTGATGCTGATTGATGTGGTCGGTCTTTGTCTCTGTCTTCTCTTGCTGTCTCTCTTTCTTTCTGTGTCTGAAATAACCAGCAGGGCCCTTGTTAGACTGTGTCAGCGTGTCCAGAAGGAACCTGTTTTTATAACCTGCCCTAAGCTTGTGAAAAAAGAGAGAGGGCAACAGAAAGTGGAGAGAGAGAGAGAGCCATTACAAGCTTCTCCTGACAGAGGTATTTCCGTTTCTCCTCAGAAACGCGCTTGTCTCCTTCTCTGGCACTCCTCTCTCCTCTTCCTCTCTCCTCTGTTTTTCTCCTCTTTCTCCCCCTCTCTCATTCCCCCGCTGGCTCAGATTAAATTTATTCTGGGCTGTTTATGGAGCGTCAGGAGATTCCGGCTACCGTGCTGCATGATGGCACTAATGACAAAAACATAACCAGGGTTGCGCAAATGAGCGGCGACACCCCTGTCCCATGGGCCCAATGCAACAGCCCTCACTCTGACTCGTCCCAACGCAGACAGTCTCCCCTTCACCCTGTCTCTCTCTGTCCAGCTGTCTGTCTCTCTCTCTCTCTCTCTCTCTCTCTCTATCACACACACACATACCCACACACAGACACAGACACACACACACACACACACACACACACACACACACACCTGTTGTTACTAGGAATTTTCTGTTCCACAAAGCAGATTTTTACTGTATCTGTTCTAGTACTACATATGCACACACACACATCCATTCTTGGAGACCGAAACAGACACACACACACACACACACACACACACACACACACACACACACACACACACAAACACACACACACACACACACACACACACACACACAGGTCTCTGACGCCTCAATGTGATTTCAGTCTCACCTGTGCACACCTGTGTGATGAGACGGCCCAGTCTTTGTGTGACGCTTGATGCTTTCAGCAGCTGTGAGAGATATAGTGATGCACTGAATTAAGACCAGATGAAACAGACCTCACACCAGAATGTCACCAAGCCCTTTGAACAACGAGTCTCAAACAGACAGACCACTGTGCTTTTAGTTTGGTAATTACAATTACTCGGTCACTACCTCAGATGATGATCTTGGCTTGGCTGGGCGTCTCTGTCTGACTGTGGTCTGTCCAAGGTTTGCTTCAGTTCCACTTGGAAACTCTTCTGTCAACTCCATTCCAGATGTTCCTTATATAATGCTGAGATGTGGAAGGAGTCAGGGCTTTGACTGGGTGTGTCTTCTCTCGAAAAGTCCCCATCAAATTTCCGTGAGATATTCAGGGTGATAGCATTCAAGATCCAAAAACAACAAGGCTTTGCTGGAATGATGATTTCATCTCCAGCAGAACATACCTACAGTGCGACACCAACAGTCTGAATTTCTACTCCCCTTGGATGAAGTGTCTGTATGCTACAGTGCCATCTACTGGTCATATGCAGGGATCTAGTGGGGATTTTTTTTAGTGGGGGTACTCGTGTTACTAATGTAAGTTAGAAATTAATGTCTAATGTTTAAAACGTGAGAAGTGACCTACCTAAATGATCTGTTCCCAGCAGTGGGGTGATGGCTTATTTAGTTATTAGTTCAGTTTTCCACCACTGAGGAAAGAAAGTAGTGCAGTGTAAAAGAAGTACGAAAGATTCCAGGTATACCTGGCTTTGGCAAACACTTGCATCATCACTTAGCCATTTAAGTTTTCTTATGAGTTCAGTTAGGATGCCTGTCCTTATTCAGTGTGTGCTGTGCATGTATAAGCAATGTTGTCAGCAGTGACTGGAAACCACACACGCTCATGATTGATGAACCTGTATGGTCAGGTTATGAGAAAGTGCTTAACTATGAGGCCATGTCCTCATTTGGTTAATTCTAAGTGAATCAGCTAGAGGCTATTTTGCTATAACATTAAAATAAAAACAGATTTTTACGAAGTTTACTGAGGAGTTCACCTGCACCTTGCCTTTATTGAAGGATTAGAAAAAGCCCCAGGTTGTATAACTTAGGAAGGAAGGGAGAAAATAAAGTTCAGACCAGGGGAGTTTACAACTCTGCAATTATGTTTCCTTACAGTCATTCCTTTTGATGACAAACAAACATACAATGAATACTGTTATACCACAGAAGAAGAACATTTTGGTAATACACTTTGTACTTTTGAGGTCTCAGTGTGGTTCAGTAACCCTGTTCTTTCAACTGAGTGACCATTCCCATTTCATGCTATTTCTATTTATTCAAGTTTACAACATGAACGTGTTTTGACAGCTTAAATTAAAGTTTGTCAGTATCACCATAAGCTTCTATTAGAGTCAATGCATTTCTGGAGAGAAAAGCAGGCAGTCTGTGATTATGTGGAACAATGGGAAACAATTAGATTTCAACACTAGTCATCACTTAGTTATGTGACTTAATGTTATAAAGAAAATGCTGAAAAAATACTGCACAAACACTCAACATTTCATTACTTTGTATAGAGTTACTTATATTTTATTTGTATTGTTGTATCTTGTAGTTTTTTCTCATGTGATCAGGGGTACTTCCAAAACTTAATCATAAAGTCTTATCATAGGTGACATGCTTGTGCCCTTGGCCAATGAGGAAGACAAGCACATAGTTCCAGTGGCAGAAAAGGTCTGCTGCTCAATAAATGATTGCTGACTGTAGTGGTAGAACAAGGAAAACCAGCACAGATGCCCCTGTTTGACCTGTTCTGTCCCGTCAGTGACGTGCCACTTCCCAGAAAAAAGAAAAGCTCACTTACTGGTCAATGTGTCAGGGTGCATGGAAAGAAGAAAACAGTGAACTCGTCACCTGTGCTGTTATCACTTGATCTCCTGTTAGCGACTAACACTGAACAGACCATTGTTATCTAAAGTAGGGTGCACTTCTAACTGATACCTATTGTGTGTGTCAGTTTCACAATACCTGCTGATAAAGAGGGAAGATTGAGTGGAAACCAATGTAAGCAATGCCCAGATCACAGAAATTCATTTCCACAGAAATTAATTCAAGCTGAGTCGAACAAATATATATAAAAAACTGAAATTTTTAATTTTATTTATTTTTTTGTTGTTGTAAACAGCATTACCCAGATCACAATGAATGCAAAAGCTCCCCTGAGAACCTGCAGTTGAAATTATTCAGTTCAGTAAAAGGAAATTAAAAAAAAATGAAGAAATAAGATATAGGCAGATGCAATGTTTTTCATCAAGCAACCATTATATCTGATACAGCTTTTGAGGTAAAATCAAGTAGAAATTCACATATATCAACATACTGTACATTTAGAAATATTTCACTTACTTTTTCATTTCTTACATAAAACTGCAGTTTTTGTTTCAAATGTTTTTGAATAAATATCAGAAACTACTTCACAGCCATATAAATATATTTCTACTATTGCAATATATATAAAAAAATTAGCTTAAATTTTAAAATTCTAATTATTTATGCATGGACATGGTAAGAGTGTGGGTGTGTGTATGTGTGTGTATGATGAATCTACATTCATCACTATGAGTGTGTATGTGCTTGTGTGTGTGTACTTCCTTCAGCAAGCAGCCAGGCTTCATCACTTATCAGCGTCTGTGTCTGTGTGTGTGTGTGTGTGTACAGATTTGTCTGCAGTGTGATCAGGAGAACCCTCCAGCTGCATGGCACTCACAATGCTTGGGACAGACGTTGTGATGAAGTCCACGGTGGTCTTCTCTCCTCCTTCTCCTCTCCTCCCGGGCACGTTCGCGCTCAAGCTCATGGGCATGGGTGCGTTCACACTCCTGGCTGCTGGTGCTGCAGCGGTGCACCAGCGCGGGCTCCCGTTCACCGGCAGCAGACGTCTTCTTCATCAGCAGTCTCTGGAGGACCTGCTTATCCGATCGCTCTCTCTGGAAGTCATCCTCATACACCTTCAGCTGTGGTGGGGTGGTGAAAGAATTCACACACACACACACACACACACACACACAGCAATTAACATTAATTAGTTTCTAATTGACTGAATCTATTATTTCCTATGTTACACATACCAAACGTCATTATGATACATTGAGGTGGCCAGAATAGTATTTCGAGCTAATGTGTTGGTTATTAGTGTGACTGGAGCTGATAATTGAAATCCATAATTTAGTTGGTTCGGGGTGTATAACTGGACATGACTGAGGTTAGATTGTTAACCTTTGGGATTACTTATTTCCCAGTGTTATTATATGGTAAGCATCCATATGATGGCTCTATTTCTGTCTATAAAAAAAACTATTAAACCTTAATGACTCTTACTCAGGGCTGATAAGATTATTTTCACTTTTGTGATAAGGTCTGTGTAAATTTGGCAAATTCTAGTCAAGGCACGGAGGCCTGATGACAACAGGATATTCCATTAAACACTGAGGCAGAAATGACTCAAAGTCATGACTGAAAGCTAAGAATGGGACTTATGTCTTATGCTATTGTTCCACAGAATTTGGTGACCTCATAGAAACCTTACAGAAAGTAGAACACACACCTGGGAACTAGGAAGTGACAAAAATGCTGTAAGCACTAATTTTCCCAGGTATCAAAGAACTGCTGACTACCACCTTCACGATGAAGGAACTCAGTCAAAGCACTGACCTGCTCTTGCAAAAGCGCCATCTGCTGGCGCATCTCTGCCTCGCGGCGCCGCAGTCTCTTGTTCTCTTGCAGCATGCGCTCATGGTCCTTGTGCTCTGTCCTGAAGTCTGCCTCGTAGATCTTAGTCTGAGGGGGACATTGACAACATGGTAGAATATGTGAACAAAATGTATGATGGATAGTCAACACTCTTACACTCTTACAACAAGTCACAAAACAGGGAACACACAGTAAGGTACAATTCTAACATCACAGGTGGTGTAACACTTTTTGTCACATTCAGCACAGGGGGATTGGTGACTTTGTTCAGCACTCAATCATTCTACATCCATACCAACCACTCAATGCTAAACACGAACAATTGTTGTAGCTTGTGTCACTTGCTAGGGAACATTGTATTTACCCTAAAATGTAGTTGATTTATAATTTATCAACAGCATTCAGAGCAGAAAACTTCCTTATGGATTGGGGCTAGGCCTCATTAACGTTAAGGCTGTGTGCACTGTGTCCGAACAAACTTATCCTGTATTATCTATCAGTTGTGTTAGAGCACCACCAAGTGGTATTTGTCTCCAGTGACTATAATGAGTAGACTCGCTGTAGTTATGATTGACTAGCTGGAATGAGATGCAGTGTTGAGCACAACCACAAGGTGGTGCTCTTCTCTAGCTGTCTCAAAGGAGACAGTGCAGGTCTGAAGCACAAATGCAGCAAGATTACTGTAATACAAAAATAGTGTACATACAAGTCCTATCATGTAATAGTTTTTGAATGATTATGTGTGTGTGTGTGTGTATTTAATATTTGTCAAAGGTTTGACATTTAAAAAACCTAGACATGGTCCCTGTGGCACTGAACCATCTGTGCCTGTGTGCATGTACGTGCATCCGAATGTGTGTGCCTGTGTGTGTGTGTGTGCCTGAGTGTGTGTGTCTGTGTTCTGGCGTGTGTTTGTTCTGGCATTTCGGATTCCCAATTGGGTTCTTGAGGTTCTGACCTGTAGGCCTTGCCTTATCTGTGTGTACCTGCATGTGTTTGTGTGCATGTGAGTGTGTGTTTATATCCTGTGTGTACGTGTGTGTGTGCCTGTCTGTGTATGTATAAGTTTGTGTGTGTGTGTGTGTGTGTATGCCAAACCTGGCATTTCAGAGCCTCTAGCTGGTCCTTAAGGTCCTGCACCTCAGAGAGTGAGTGCTCGGAGTGTGTTCTACCGGCCCCGCTTTGTCCTTTGCTGTGGCTTCCGTTGCGCTCTGAAGGAGGACGAGGTCCTGTTAGATGACCATTGACATGGTGAGCAGATCTCTTCTGTTCTGTGGAGCATTTGGTGTCAGAATTTGATTCTGCCGCTCTGGATCCTTTTGCTAAGCTCTGCAGAGAACAATAATAACAATAACAATGAGATATTTATTGCATAAGTCATTGCCTCTATAATACCTACATGATGGCTGTCAATAAAATTTGCACGCCAACCTCATACATGCTACAGAGGCAATTAGTATGTTCATCAGAATTTATTTTTTAATGTAACATTGTGTGTTGTAGTTCATGTCCAGACACTTCAACACAGCACTTGTTTTGACTGAGTACTCACACCTGCCTTGTTTAATTTGATTAAAATGAACTCAAGGTTCACTTGGTTCAGACCTTATGGGTTGATGTGAATACAAGCACTCAAACTCTGGTGAGGACCAAACAAGCATACTGAGACCCAGCAGGGTGGTTCCTAACAAACCCTGGTGCAGTTTGTTTGAGGTGTGAAAGAGACCCAACCACAATCAGACCCAAATACAAAAAGCATGTTTTCTGTACCTAACTAGGTCGCATTGTCACGCATTGCTGGGAAAAATTTTTAAAAGTCTCCGACTCTGGGCTACTAGGCTACA
>JAIFZK010000004.1:6750000-6785000 GCA_027481765.1 Tenualosa thibaudeaui | reverse complement strand
ACAGCAGCAGGCACTTTCTTCCATTCTCTGCCACTGGATACACCCCAGTCACCTTTAGAATGACTCAAACAGAATCTACATGAAGCTAATTCACTGAATTCACTAGGTGTGCATGTTCCAATTTTCAGGCATCATTCATTACAGTTATGATTTTCTGCTATTGTGGCATTCAATGATTCAGCTTCCAAGGCCATACTTCTGCCCTTATCTGCCCTCTGTGACCTTATTACTGGAAGCACATACCACTTTAACTACAGGACACAGAGCACTACGAGACGCCCTATCAGCATTAACACACTACTCATACAGCAGGCATCCTGTATAATCTTACAGCACCTTTGCCAGGAGCTATTTAATCTTACAGTGGCTTTACTAGCAGTGCATGGGGACATTGTAATATCCATACTTATTTAAACATTTTATAATGTTATTAATGTTATAATCATATTTCAATCTTTTCTAAGATAACTTACTTCAGACTTGGACATAAGGACGGATCTAGTATGGGTGCAAGACTTTTACTTTATTTATTATTTAATTTGGTTCTGTTTATTTTGAAACCGAAGTCATGTTTATTACCTTGTCAGTAAAGGGGAGCTCTGTAGGTAAGAAATCCTAGGCTTACCTGATATGCCTCTAAATATATAGTTACTCTCAATGTGAAGCAGGCCCAACCATGCTTTGCACAAGTGACACAGACATAAAGCCACTACGTCTACCTGGAAACCATGTATGTTAGCAGCTGATTAAGCACATTCATGAAGCATGGCGACAAACTGTACACTACCGTACAAAATGCATAAGAGTGGATTCATCCCTAATACATAAGAGAGAGACAGACTGTGTGGTCTATGTGCAATGATACATAAACATTGCAAATGGAGACAGATTGTGCAGTCTATGCACAGTGGTGCATAAGGAGGGCTCAAAGAGACAGATATGCTTGGGTGGGAACTACAAAGAGATAAGATTTTGGACACACTCGGCCTGTATAAACAGGTGATTACTCAAGGCCTTTTATGTTGTGTTTCCAACAGTATTCTTGCTACAGATTGTAAACATACCTACATCATGTAATGTCCACCAAAGCACAATGTGTAATAGACTTTAGAATGCAATAATAATTGCATTGAAGTTGGTTTAACTACATTATTTAATCTAACTATGTAATCTTGAAGTCAGCGTAACTATTTAATATAACTATCTTAATCTTGCAGGTGTGAGACAAAACATAAAAACACAGTGAGAGAGATGGCTGGTATTAGTTGGAGTTTATACACCAGTGTGTTGGGTGCTCTTGGATGTTGGGGAACAATCCATTTGAAACAAAAAAGGTTAATCCAGGCACTCCAAAACATGCCAATGAGGAAGGAATAGGTCTTCAATAGGTCTTAGTCTACAGCAAATGGGGGCATAGGCCTCACCTACATAGTGACATCAGGTCATGACCCCAGCACTCTGCCTGTGCACTACCCCCAGGTTAAAAGATATACACACACTCAACAAAGTAACACAAAAAGTACTCATATTAAGAAATAACAGACACATTTCAGGCAACATGGTCTACAAAAACAAGTGAAATCAACATCCTCATTAAGACCTGGATACCACATAGCATCAAGGCCAGTGTATCCAAAAGGTCTCTTTTTGATTTCATTTTTTTTAACTTGTCACCGCCCCTTGCAAAAGATTTGACATGTTCCACACCCTGTAAAAGTGAATCATTTTTATTGTGGTATTTACTAAAAACCTTTAGACTAAGCCTTGATAAAGACCTATTGAAGGGTTGAAACATGTTGCCATTGTAAACTACCTAAGTTGTAATAAAGGCTTTTTAATTCCTTCCTTCCACATTTGCGAGTGCCTGGATTACCATTACATGTAACCTTAACCTCTTGTTAATGTAATGTAAAACAGGTAGTGTAGCACGTGTGTGAACCACTGGTACTTATTTACAAATATAGTAGTGTGGTGTGGTTGAGTGTATTCTATCTCACCTCCTTGTTAATTCTGCGTAGTTCCATGTTCTTGTTGAGCAACTGGAGTTTCTCCTCGTCGGCTGAAGTGACAGACATGCTGTCTGTGATGAGAGTCACCTGCTCCTCAGCCGAGAGGAGACGCTCACCCCGCACCACCTTCTCTTCCTCCTCCACTTCTTCCTCTTCTTCTTTCTCTCTCTGTTCCTCTTCAAGTCTGATGTCACACACACACACACACACACACACGGATATAGACAGACATACATACAGATATAGACACACACATACAGAGAGGAAAATGGGTCACTATTCGGTCATTCAGTTATCATTGTGATTCATCATTTGTTTCTTAACATGAAGCATGCCCCTTCATTGGCTCAGATACAGTAATCCATGACTGGCTCCTGCAGAGCAGGCAGATTGGCAATCATGTCAGTCTTCAGCAGCCAGTGGGGCAGACCTTGACATCTCATTGAGCCTCTCACATTTCAGGCTGTTCATTTAGCAAAGCATGACTGATTCCAGTACTAATACCTCTTGATGGTTAACTCACGCAAACACAAACACACACACACAATAGAAACACACACACCCAAGCCTCTCAAATGAACCAAATTCCATTAGATCTTGCGGCCGCTTGATTAAATTCAATGGAGGGAATCAAATCAAGCAATTAAGAGCCTATCACAAATCCAGAGGTTGTGCTCACGCATCTGTGCATGGTGGCATTATTGCACATTACTGCTGCAAACTCCTGATGAAGAGAGGCCTGATGAGACTCTGAGTGCAGCCTAATACCCTTCACTTGACATGAAGAATCCCATTATGGAGCCAAAGAGGCGATAACGCCTAGGGTGCCATACAGATGCACCGGGTGCAGTGCATGTCAACAGGGGATGTAAACATATGTGGTAAAACTTCTGTTCCACTCAGGCCATTGATTTGTGTTGGGTGTATCTGTGAATATGTTGAACTTACTAATTGTAGGGGGCACTGTTGCAGCACCAAGCCATGGATTTCTGTCTGGGTACCAACAGGGACTTAGGTTTGCTTACAACAGTAAATTCACAGGAGGCCCATGCCAGGACTGGCTCTCTTAAAGGCCCTTCCTGACCCCGCCGCACTGTGAAAATGGACCCTCCCAAAGCTACCCCCATGATCGATTTCACTCCTTGACTTTAACATTATGTATGGCTGCTACTACTCGGTTCCGTGGCAACTTTTGACAACCCCCTATGGCTTGACTACCATATAATGGGACAATATTTTGGAATTATTATCATGGTCAGCTAAAACCATGGACAAAATGTAGTCTAACATGGTAACTACTGATTGTACTTTTCCTTCATGACCCCTGGCATTTGGGCTGTACCCATGAGCCGTAGAGCTGCCCAAGATTTCTTCCTAAACTATCTGCCACAAGGGAGTTTTTCCTTGCCCCTGTTGCTCTTGGGTCCTCCTTGCTGTAAAGTGCATGAGACAATACTATTGGAACAAGCATTGTATAAATAAAACTGAATTGAATTAAATTCTTGACACTACTTCTATCTCTCATTTCTTGTCAATCGTTGGGACCCAAACAGGAAAGACACAAATATATTTCCAAAATACAGTATATGCATTCTAATGCTTATCCCAGGCCAAACGGGATCTCATCACAAGTTCTAATGCATATCTCAACCCATGCACACTAAGGAATGGAAGAAGGCACCCGCTACTGTGATGTAGCGGGTGCTGTAATTGAGCACGAAACTATTTCTGAGTTACCTCTATGACAAGGCCATGGTAAAATCCTTTTTTGTTCCCCCATCTGTAGTAGGCTAATTCTAATGGTCTAAATTGGCAGAATGGAACATTCTGAGCACAGCATAATTTTAAGAAGTCGCGAGTTAGAGGTTAACCAGACAATGATGTTCTTTCCCTCAAAGCTCTGGAATCAACACACAGTGTTACAGGGCATAATTTATGGAAATGACTATGTTTCTCTCCAGCGGCTTTTGTGAACTTCCCACAGCATTCGGGTCAGGTGAAATGAGTCGAGTGGCAGGGACGAGGCAGAGATAAGCCTTCCTTTATCAGCTTCGCCCCTACACTGCTGCCCCCGCCACCCCTCCTTCCCCATCATCGAAAAATTACTCTGCTCTCAACCTTGCTACAAAGAGATCACAACCTGTCTTCTCCCTCCCCACCTCCTAAGAGACCCAATCCGCCGTCATCAGCCCCATCCTCGCCCTCACCCACTCCAACAGGCAGGCTAATCTCCTAGGAAGCCCTCCTCTCCCCTCGCCTCATCTCCTCTCCAATCCATGCTGAAGTGTGCAGCAAGGCCTACAAACAGGAACACAGCAATCTCTCCCCCAGGCCTGATAGGGGGCGGGGAGGGAGGGGGGTTGATGGAGAGAGAGAGAGAGAGAGGGGAAGAGAGACACAGAAAGAGAGATAGAGAGAGAGAGAGATACCTGAATGGCCAAAACTGCTGAGTAAAATCTTGGTTGCGCGCCCCTGTATCTTGGGTCCAAAGTGAAAGAGGTGTTTAAAAGGCATTGGGGGAATTGCATGCTGGGAGGCGTGAATGGTTATCAGGGAAGGACACAGCATGTGGCTGCTCCTCACTCCACAGCACACATCATGGCCCATCATCTGCTCAGAACCACCAAACTGGGACAAGTTGTCCACCAAGTGTGCTTGCTGCCTATGGAGGCCTCAGCCGTCAACCACAGGGCTTTAGCATATGGCCCATACATATGTCCAAAGACCAGTATGAATTTATAGGATTATTTTTGCCTTCATTTTCAACTGGTTAATGAGAGCTAGTGTTTAATCAATGCTAACTTAGACTTTGTATGCAACAGGAAGCTGCGGGGCAGCAGCAGAGCTAACATTTAGAGCCAGCAAAATGTCAAGATGATCTAGCTGAAAGTGTGAGACAGAAAATCAATCATAATGACTTACAACATTATAATATCTTAAAAAATACTTCAAATTCAAAATAAAAAAATTCAAATACTTCAAAACTTCAATACTTTTACTTTAACCTTTGGAAGCTTTAATCTTCCTAGATTATTGCAATCAAAGGGCTTCTTTATCACTGTGGAGAACAATTATACAGTTCTAGACAGACACACTACAGTCAGCTCTGCCAAAAATCTGCCAGCTAGACAAACCTGCCCCGATGTCTTAACGGGCCAATACCCAAATATTTGGGTTGAAATACCCAAATAGGAGATGCATTAATCTAGGTGTTCACTGAATTGACTTCAACACTGGTGCTATTCATCAGGTTTCAGTGGCCAGCATGTAATGTTTACCAAATAATAACTGGCCTGCCTCTACAGAGATGTGGTCACTGTGTTTCCAGATGTCCTTGCAGTGTGCTACCGTTATGCTTTGCATCGACCAGCAGGCAGATCGTAAAGCACTTTACGATGTCTGAAGTTTGGAAATTGTTTCTCGCATATATGCTGGGGCACAACTTCTCTTAGGAATATGATGCTGTGAAGGCCAGCACTGTAATTTACTGTCACAAATTATGTGCTGCACTATATTCAGGGTGGCAATAAAGAAAATAATTTTGCTTATCGGAGGACATCATAAAGGGCATCTGAATAAACAGTATAAAGTATATATTAGGGCTGTGTGTAATTCAGACTGTGCACTGCACTGAGCTGAGAGAAGGTGTTTTAACATCCAGATAGCTGCTGTTTTTTGAGTAATAATAATGCAAAAATATCTGTTGAATAATTTGTTCTGTTTTTAATTTAGCATTGCACTGAGTGGTGACATAAGAAAATGTTTTTCAGTCAACACATCTGTTTGCAGGTTAAGCATGATGTGTCTTCAAAACTATCTGCTATGAGTGCTATTGGGATGAAATTTATTACATGATGTTTTCATATGGAGAAAAGGTGCAATTGGCTGTGTTTCGTTGTGTGCAGAGTAAACATTTCAAGTCAGTTAATGTACAAGACACAAGGGAAATAGCTACTTCATGTAAACTCATTTACAAATGTAATGAATTTATGAACGACTTTATTTCAATACAAACATTACTATGTAGTACTTAATGTCACTCACAAATCAGTAGCAAAGGACTGTACTGTTTTGCAAAATATATCATTCCTATAATGTGGGGCTAGGGAGTGTATTCATATTGTTTTATAGGATGAAATAGTGTATAGAATAGCTAGGTGGGGTGTGTCAGAAACCCTTTTTTGACATCAAGAGGTGATGTGTCTTTTTACTAAAGGTTTGCAACAGAGCGGCAAGTAGACATGGTCTCACTGCATATGCATTTATGCGGTGTCCACAATTCAAAGAGGTGACTAGGCCAGTCAAGCATTAATTGAGTTTTATTTGTGTTGATGGCAGGCCAGGTCTTGTAAGAATTTAACGCCCGTGAAAAGCTCATCTTACTCTGAAGGCATTCTGCAGTTGCTGTTGCTCAGAGAAAGTGTCCACAGCACAGCAGCAGAGACAATGAGTTAGAGTGTATTCTCAGCATGTCTTAGTTCATTAATCTATTTTATATGATGTCCGAAGAAAATCTCTGGAGAAGTTGCTGTGTGTCATGCAAAGTCATACTTAATTAATTTAACAAAGCGGAAAGAAAAGCAACTGCACAATTGCACTAAACTTTCTGCTTTCCTTTCAGCTTACTGCAGCATCTGCTTCATGGATGTCACAACTGTTATACTTCGCTGAACAATGCACAAAATCTCTCTAGAAACACTAATGCACTGTCAAAACAAACAAACAAACTAACAAAAAAAAATATTGGCCCAAACACCTGGGTGACTATTATGAAATGTGACTTTTTTCTGTATGAGGTTTGTAGAGCGAGGGGGGGGGGGGTGTTGTTTTATGACATATGGACGCATTTTGCAATCAGTAGATTTGTTAGCAGACTGAACATGTTTCTAGAAATACCACCATATAACATAATGTCACATTATTACTTTTTAATCTGTCCACTTACACCATTACATTACAAAAATGCAGGACTCTTTCATCAAACTTCTTGTACACTTCAAACAGGATGGGAATTATTATATTGAAATAAGCTGAAAGCATGTGTAACTTAAGCATGCCATTAACTAGGCCAATCCCCAAAGGTGTAGTGTACCTGGACTAGAAATTTCCCAAAAACATTTCTAAAAAAATATTTAAGACTGAATATACGGTAATCCATAAACATGCCAGATGATACATTGACACTGTCAATATTTGCCCAACTGGTCACATGGGGAAATCCAGGCATTGTCCCTGGAGAACAGAATCAGGTGCTTCAAGCTGAAACCCCCACCCACCTCATAAAAGCACACAATCTATCTCCTTGGAGACCAAGGTGGGCCTCCACCTACATACCAGTTCCTCTTCCAAATCAAACTTCCCCCCAGATGTCATTCACAGTTTCAGAAATAGCAAACAAATTGTTTTGAGTCTGTTATTCTCCACAAGAAGTCTTTGAAGGACATTGAAAGTTTTTTTTTTTTCTAAACTATGGCTGGTTGGAATTTATTGTCATCACCATAAGAGAAAATAGAAAAATAATATATCCCTTTTCAAGAGCTATGACAGGGTTATCAGGGTAATACATCAATCTGAAACTGAGGTGCCAAAACACTGTAAAATACCAGAGAGGTTTGAAACCCAAATGAGAGGGTTAGACTATGAAGAGTGACCTGTAACTTTTAAAGAAAGGCTCATTCAAGGCTATCCATCAACTAAACCTCTCAATCCACTCAGTCAGCCTGCAGTGTTGCAATACCATAAAGAACTGCATTGAAAACATAATGATCCAACACAGTTGTCACTGAAAATAGAACACTGTTCCAAATGAAACATGAAAATTCAATTAAAGACATGCAGGCACAACTCAAAATGATTAATGGAACTTTTTATGTCTTAAAAAACAAAACGATGCAGGCTCTGGTTTCCAATTGTCTCACACTAGTATTATAGGGAAATAAAAGCATTAAAAAAACGCTAGGATTTGTTCCCCCCTTTCTTTACTGTGATTTACTACTGGCAGTAAAAATCTTTAAGGTGATACATGAAGGTCAGATTATGCAATTATAAGGGATAAAGCCCCCCTTCCCAGGCTACCTAAATGTAGTATAAAAGGTGACATATCAATATAATGCATGTATAAAGATCATTGATGGGGCCAAGCAATGAATCTGCAAAGGCACGCATAGTATTCCCATCTGTTTTTGTTATCATTATTCATCTTCTTTGTTGAGTCTATGGTTTCTGTACATTGCTTTTTACCACCACAGTGTATTTATGAAATGTGTTTGTAAAGGGTTGATGTAGTATTTGAAAAGTGGTTGACACTTTGTGTGACGTCATATGGTTGATACTTCATGCAATTACATCATTTTATGTAAAAAGAAAATTTATGTTGCATGTAAATTTGTTTTCAAACATTGTTTGACATTTTCACCAAATTTGACCTTTTTTTCCAGATCATTTTGATTGAAATTTAAGACCAACTTGATGCACTTGCCCCAAAAAATATAAAGGAAAAACATATTGGATTTACCTGCAAAGTAAATAAACTCACTGGTGATAGCTGGCATGATTCATTGGGAAAAAGTGTGGTTGGTGCATAATGACAGGTGTCGTTCGTACACGGTTGGGATTTAAAGTGAAAATCATGGATTCTAGCCAGGCTTGTGCAGCTGTAGTACCACCACTCAGTATTCTATTTCACTACGGTACTACAGGATACTCTCCAAGGGTTTCAGTTTCCCCAACTAAATTTTCTAAAAAACAATCAGCAAACAGAAATTGAAGGCAGAACCAATAAATTTGAAGTTCAAACAAGGTGCCAACCCTTTGCAAAGTATATCAGTGTCCAGATTATTTGCCCAAAGTGAAGCTAAGTAAAATAATCTGGACCATCAGACTAGGATTCTGCACCCAAAAAGGATGAATATGCCTTTCATGACAATCTCAATATGCCTTTAGGAAAGTCTGTTTATATCATTCAAAGAGTGAAGTTGTCATTCGATACAAAAGGAGTTAAAGTCATATAAAATGGTTTTACACAGTGCATGAAAAAACTTTAGACAAAAATAAATCTGAAGTACATACCCGCTGGGAAGAGAAACCTCCTGGTGTGAATTTAAGGACGAAGTACTTTCCTTGTGAGGTGATTCACCATCGGATATTGAAGACAGCAAACTTTCATCCGTGGCAGCTTCCATAGCAGTCTCTGTTGTTTCAAATGTTTCAGTGCACTAAACTGACTATCACAGGCCAGTCCTCTGCTGCCTCTGACTGTCTGAAGAGATCTGAGGAAGCAAAATCTACTTGACAAGTTATGAGTAGAGACAAAGAGGAAGTTTCAATATAACTCATGCAGCCACATGTAAGGGGAAGTTGGACAGAGAGGGGAAGTCTAGGTTGTCAACACAAACAACCCCTTTTGTCCGATTTCAGTTTTTACCCTTTTATTTTTATCCATTTCATTATTATGGCTATCAGGCTATTACCCATTAGTTATGTGGAATATTAGCCAAGCTAATCCTATTTTGACATGGGCCGCTCTGCGCTCTGATTTGGTGAGGCATTCAAATTAATAGTTACCATAGCTACTATGATGGTGGCGAATGAGGAAGTGATCCCCGAGACCACATATTTAGTTGAAACTTCGGCTGACAGGATGGCTTTAGGTTTCCATACGAAAGCACAATGCATGACCTCACTGCCTCTTGACAATTTTAATCTGAGGGGGAGGGGGGAAATCTGTGATTAATCTTTTCTGTAACTTTTCCCCAAACTCTTGGGTTCCCATTGTCTTGGGTGACAAAGCAGTCCATTGATTTTCTAACTTAGCAAATTGGTGGCATATAATTGGACACGGGGCTTCATTAAAAGAGAGTTTTCACATTAGTGCGATTCATCAGACAAACGGAGACTTAAGTATCTGCCTCTGCCCATCAAGAAGTTCACACTCCATTCGTGTGTGTATGTGTCTATGTGTCTATGTGTGTAGGGGCGGGGGTGGGGTGGGGTGTGTGGGGTGATATGACTGTAGACAGAACAGAGGAAATAATAATTCTGCATGAATGGGAAAATCCTCTTAAGACCCAGCAGATTACAGTGGGACCACAGTGTGTGTATGTGTGTGTGAGTGTGAGTAAGATTCAGCTGACAATTTGCTGTCATGGGAGATTAATGAAAGAGGACTTTCCCCTTTGTAAACCATTTGATACGACGGCAGCTGACGCATTGTTCTTAATTAAATTAATTATTTCTCTTTTTTCATGGTGGGAGTGAAACATTTTAGGTTCACTAAAAGGGAAAGGCATATGATGGGGAGTTGATTCATTAGAATGTTCTGTGATTGAGAAAGACAAGTGTCTCCCGTTTTGGCTGAAAATGGGGTATAGTTTCCTTTTTCCAAAATGTTGTCTTCTCAATAGTTCAGAACACAACCTGTAGCTGTTGTATGTCAGTATATAATATGGATCCAGGGTTAGAAAAAAGACTTCACTTTGTTGATCCTTTATCCTAAGACTTTTCTTTGAAAGTTGAGCAGAAAAAGGCTATTTGCTGTTTTGCTGACGTGGCTGTGGTAGCACTATTTGAAGGACAACCGCTGATTTTGCCCGCCACTGAGCCCAGTCAATTGGTTCTGCCCAGACTATACATTTTGATGTTATAGGATAACTTGTCAGGCTAAGCAGCTCATAAATTTTTCATGTAGCATTCATAACCCAACCTTACAGATATGTTCAAGAATGATGACAACTTAAATAGAAGTCCCAATGTTTGAAAGTGGTTATGTGAGGGATAACGAGGTGACCAGTTACCATCTTCCACTTTTATGTAAGGTTGGGTGTAAATGTTGACTCATGTCTAATGTAATAGTCATGAATGCTTTGTGAGGAATTAACGAGAGCAACTATGAATGTGTTTAGTACTCAACCGTCTAGTCATTTTTACTGCAAGTAGTTCATTACTTTTTCAATTTCCAAAAAGTCTGATTAGTGGCCCCATGGGGAGTGCATGACTGATATGGCTGTGGCAGGAAATATACTGAAATAGATAAAGCACATCTGATTGTGCAGTCTAACTTCTCTTTTTGGATGTTCATGGCACAAAACAGTAGATGAGTAGTGGTGAAACAAAGAGGAGGGCAAACAAAATGAAGCAGAATTAAGCAGTCTTGAATTCGTTTCCAAATTAATTGAGGCCCTTTTGAGAGAGTGTATAATATCGGTAATAATCTGTAATCCATCATGAATGGATGACGTGTGAAATAGCCCATTAAGGTTCTCTGAGAGTTGCCACAGACGCAGGTCAAATGTTCGAACATTGTTCTCTTGGGATCACATCTCAGAACAAGATAAGTGTATGTTCAGCCCAGGGACAGACCACTGAGCTCAACCCAGTGGGAAGAAGGAATGATTGGAGACCGTTGGAGCTCAGCTGACGTGCTGCTTGACCTCATTGTCATTATGATAATTGACTGGAAAAAAGTCCTTTGCACGCTGCTACCCTAATGCCTGCTGCAAATGTCATTCAAATGAATGTCGCTTTGTTCGGTCTCCGCTGAGATATCCATCATCCTAAATGTACTGCTTCTGCACCGCCTGTTTAGTGACACCCACATGGAGTAACATTTCCTTTGTATTTCCTGTCTGGTGCTTTGCCAGGTGCGACTGTTCGATAATATTGGCCAGACAGTGTTGCCTTGGTGCAGATGTGGCCATCATGGATGAAAGCCTAAGTGGACCAATAAGTCTTTTCTGAAGACAAAAACAAAGCCTGATACACTGTGAACAGCCTTAAAAGCGGTGAGGTGAAGGCACAGTGTCACATTTGGCTGTTATTAGTGTTGTAGTGTAGTGCTAAAACGAGGAGAATGCATAGAATACAAACTCCTTCCAGTCCTGTGTGTGTGTGTGTGTGTGTGTGTGTGTGTCTGTGTTTATGTGTGTATGCATGTCTGTGTGTTTTATGCATTTCTCATGCGCACATGCTGGTGCAAGCTAAGCCATTTGCAGGCAAGGCAGCAGTCTCGCAGTGGCTTTATTGACTGATGCTGCTGTCATGGCCGGTAACAAATGACCCCGGCCAAACATGGAGCGATTGATCCCTCTCCAGTGTGACATCATCACAGCTCAGCACTGGGTAATGAGAGTGTGAGAGGGAGTGTGTTTATCAGCCGGCACAGAATCACACCTGACTCAAAGTACAGGAGGTGAAAATGTCTGTGAAAGGATAGCTGCAGGCAACAGAAAAACACATAAGCATAGTGTGTTACGATGTTCTAATTATAATTTTATTTGTCACATACAGTTAAGCACAGTATATGGTGAAATGCCTTGTCTTCCAATTTGAGTGACTGTACAATGTGTATATTAACATACATTTATGGCAATATCAGTATGTAGCTACACATATAAGTAAATTGTCAAAAACAATTTGGTGAAATGTACTCTATGTATTTGAAAGTCTACTGGTTAAATGTTTCAGGTATAGTCCTCATTAAAGATGTTGATTGTTTAGGTGTATGCTCTTCAGTGTTTATCATAATTTATGTTGACACAGGGTTGGGCCTGTTGGGTAGATGCTTTTATGCAAAGTAGCTTATAGTGCAGATAGGTCTATATACTTCCATCAGTCTGTATAGTCTCTGGGTATCCAGCTTGTGTTTTTTTGATGATTAGCCTTTCCCAGCAGGAAAAAAACAAGGTTAGCCATTGCCTACATAACTGCCAGGCTCTGATACAAACACAAGAAGCAGCTGCAGTTACAGCATTACTGATTATCACTCAGAGATGATTTTGTTGGCACTCCCATCTATGCCTTGGAAAATAAAATAAATAAATAATAATGAATTGTGTTAAACAAAACAACACAACAACAACAAGAACAAAAACAACAATCATGTTAAACAAAAACAACAACAGACAGCTGGTTTTCAGTTCTGCCTAAGCTTCATAAATACAGCCAGCTACTGTTAGGAATATGCACCTGTCCAAGGCTGCTATGTCTGTGAACCCCTACCAACCTCCCACTCCACCCACACACACACCCACACACATACCCACACACACACACACACACACACAGCCACACACATACCCACACACACACCCACACACACACCCACACACATACCCACACACATACCCACACACACACCCACACACACACACCCACACACATACCCACACACACACACAGCGACACACATACCCACACACACACCCACACACACAGCCACACACATACCCACACACACACCCACGCACACACACACCCACACACATACCCGCACACACCCACACCCACACCCACACCCACAGCCACACACAAACCCACACACACAGCCACACACATACCCACACACATACCCACACACACACACACACACACACACATCCACACACATACCCACACACACACAGCCACACACACAGCCACACACATACCCCCACCACCACACACACACCCTGTTGTTCTGTTTGTTTGCTCTGTGACCTTGTGGCGTGGAGAAAAAATGCCACACATAATCAAAGCCCTGTGTCCCTGGTGGAGGCCACGCAAAGACCAATCAGCACTGGTTGCTTATTTACATCGATGAAGAAAAATCTCACCATCACTCCTACAGCAGCTGGCAATTTCACAGAGGAGGCACAAAAAAATAACAACAGGTCACATGAACAGAAAATGCTGTTGAGGGAGAATGAGAGGAGAGCCAGAGAGAGAAAGAGACACATAGTGAGATAAATGTGTGAATATGAAGGGAATGAAAGAAGTGTGTGTGTGTGTGTGTGTGTGCGCGCGTGTGTGTATGTGTGTGTGTGAGGGAGAGAGAGAGTGAGAGAGATAGGGAATGATACATGTCATAGTAAATGGTTAGTAATTGAAAGCTCACTCTGTAGTTGCATCCCACACTGTGTGCTATGGGAATCACATGACATACTTAGCCCACACAAACACACCGCAACACCCCATCTCTATTCCCTGAAGCGTTATGACACATCAGTCTATCTATACTCATCGCTCTCTCTCGCTCTCTTTCTCTCTCTTTCTATCTCTTCACTCTCGTTCCCAGTCACTCTTTGATTTCTCTTTCTTCCTCAATACCACCATCTTTCCACACATATTCCTCAGAGGTGGCCATCATTTCATGCCATCAGATGTGCTAGAGTGACCCTACACCATTATTATTTTGGAATCAATGTTTTCCTTTGGCTGCACTAGACTGGGGACAGGACAGACCCCCATCCCCATGTCTACACACACACACACACACACACACACACATTTTTACATTTTGCCCTCTCTCTCAACTACTGGTTCTCAGATAAACTCACATAGCTGAACACGCTGACAGACTGACGTGCCTGCAAATGCATAGACTGTAATGAGAACATTCTTGTTTGTTGAGGCACCACACTGTTCTTATGTTTTCAGACACAGCATTCTGTTTGACCCATGAATTAATGTTTGAGTAATGTTCAAACATCATTGAGACCCTTTCTAAACACTACCAGTTGTACATATATGGATGCTGAGTTCCAAGCATACCATTTTAGACCTGATATTTCTTTTTTATTTTTGATTTCTCCTTTTTATTTTTTTATTTGCCCCTGACAATTTCTCAGTGCTTGTTTATCATCATACATCCAAAGAAAAATAAAAAAACAATAACACACTTACTGAGGACTGTCTTAGTGTAAAATCTTGGAAAGGAAACACACTTACTGAGGACTGTCTTAGTGTAAAATCTTGGAGAGGAAACACACTTACTGAGGACTGTCTTAGTGTAAAATCTTGGAGAGGAAACAGACTTACTGAGGACTGTCTTAGTGTAAAATCTTGGAAAAGAAACACATTTACTGAGGACTGTCTTAGTGTAAAATCTTGGAGAGGAAACAGACTTACTGAGGACTGTCTTAGTGTAAAATCTTGGAGAGGAAACAGACTTACTGAGGACTGTCTTAGTGTAAAATCTTATGACCCCTGTCTAGACCGTGGCTTTCAATCGACAGAATCTGTCACAAACACAACTGAACAAGTAAAGGGCTCACGACAGGATCAAAGACGATTAGGATTAGGATAAGGTGATCTACTGTAATATCTACCACACTCATGACCTGAAAGTTCAGTTTAGCCTTTGAAATACTACTCTAGCAATGGTGTATGAGTGTGTGTGTGTGTGTGTGTGTGTGTGTGAGAGAGAGAGAGAGAGAGAGAGAGAGAGTGTGAGAGAGAAACAGAGAGAGAGGGAGAGAGAGCAGTTCACATGAGCACATGAGATCCATACATGCATATGCATGAGAGAAGGAGTGTGTGAAGTCATGAGCGTGTTCAGATGGTTTCATTTCACTTCTAAGGTCTGGATGTGACTAGGCTTTAACCTGTCATCCAAGCAACATGGGAGATGAAAGGGTCTCTTGCTAAATGTGATCGCATGAGCACACACACACACACACACACACACACACACACACACACACACACACACACATAGAGTCTCTGTGTCACAGTGGCCTTCTTGTGGCTGTCTCTGAGTGTGTGTGTGTGTTAATTATTAATTATTAGTAATAGTAGTAATAGTAATTATTAAACACCAGGCCCTGGGAATGGGAGATGGACTCCATGCTAGAAATGTAAAAATACAGAGAACATGTCACTCACTCCCCTGCTGCACTTTAACCCTGCCCATTACAGATGGCTTTCAGCACTGCCACATGGAATATCAGTACGCACACACACATACACACACACACACACACACACACACACACACACACAATCTCTGTACACACACATACACACACAGAAATCTCTAACCTCCTCCCTACACACACAAACACAGCTAGGTCTTCCTTTCTTTTCTCATTCTTGGGTTTGTCAGGCCAATTTATGTGAGTGTGTGTGTGTGTGTGTGTGTGCGTGTGTGTGTGTGTGTGTGTGTGTGTGTGTGTGTGTGTGTGTGTGTGTGAAAGTGTGTGTTTGTGTGTATGTGTGTCAATGCTGTGCAGAAGGCAGCACATAAATTACCTTGGCCTTGAGGAAGATGGATGACTTGAGACACACACACACACACACACACACCCACACACACACACACACACACAATCACACTCACACACAAACATTGCTGAAGGATATAATGTATGCAAGGGGTGTCAATAATAGACGGGTCTTTTAATTAACAACCTGATTCAACAGCGCTCTGTAATCTGGCCACATCAGCCCCTTGGCAAGATGAACAGGAGGGACAGGAGGCCAATGTGTGTGTGTGTGTGTGTGAGCAGGTGTGTGAGGTGTGGGGGAGAGACGCTGAAACTCTCTCTCTCTCTCTCACACACACACACACACACACACACACAATCACTCCAGATCTCTTTCTTCACAGGAAACAATGAGAGAGCATATTTGAGAGACATTTTTTCAGATAGAGTAGAGGAGTCTACACAGACTTGACACTGTGAATGTCATCAAGATTGTCATCAATATATCACTATGCAACATGCTTACTAGTGAAAGACCACAACTTCCTGTATGTCTGACTTTGGATTTTCCATTTATTTCCATACATCCCCACTGTAGTATTTAGTATTTGAAATAAACAATAATGACAAACAACAACAAACAAACAATGACAACAAACAAACAATCAAATCAAAATAAAAACTACGAACTAGAGCTTTCAGACCTGTGATGGCCCGGATTCATGGCTTCAGCTCACCGTTGACAAAACAAGCAGTGTCATTTAGTCACCGATTTATGGCATGTGTCTGTTAAAGTGACAGCAAAACAGCCCCATCACCACCTACTCTGCTTCATCAAGTGTGTGCTCTGGTACTCAAGCTGGACTTGCTTAGGAATCTTAAATCATCCCATTATGGAGTCGCAAGCTGTCAAAGCCATAATGGGACATCATACATTCAAAGAAAAACTAAAATAATAACACACTTACTGAGGACTGTCTTAGTGTAAAATCTTGGAAAGGAAACACACTTACTGAGGACTGTCTTAGTGTAAAATCTTGGAAAGGAAACACACTTACTGAGGACTGTCTTAGTGTAAAATCTTGGAAAGGAAACACACTTACTGAGGACTGTCTTAGTGTAAAATCTTGGAGAGATTTACAGCTTTTGACTCCCATTACAGTGTCACGAGCTGTGAAAGCCTCTCTTAGTAAGTCAACAAGCAGGCAAAAGTGGTGTGGAGATTGTCTTTGTGGAATTAGGATTTTAGTGACGTCTGAGATTTTATGTATGAGAGAATTTATGATTGATTGTCCCGTATTTGTCTTGTTTGGTTGTTTGTTATGAGTTGGTGCTTCGCAAAATTAAACCTCAGTGAGAAAGAACCTTGGTCTTCGCATTGTGACTAAGGGCGGCATAGAGACACACTTCTTACTGTAAAGGCCTTGCTGAGAGAAACACATACAGTACACACACACACACGCACACACACACACACACACACACACACACACACACACACACAGTCTACAGTAATCACACAGTAGCACGCTAGAGACACATAGCCCACTCACACATGCAAAAACGTGCCAGCTTATTCTGTTCTCCAGACGATTATATGAGGTTAATTAATAGAGAGAGCTAATCCAAAAAGGGGACAAAAGCTGAAGGAGCTTTAGGAGGGAAGTGAGTCATGGCGGTGCCATGGTGATAGCCTTTGAGTGACAGCACATGAGAGAGACAGAGAGAGAGAATAACGGAAGATAAAAAGAGTTAAAGAATGGGGGTAAAATTAACCTTCCATTAGTGCCTTTGTTGAATGTGGTGGGTTGGTGTGTGTGTTTATGTGTCTGTGTGTGTGTGCTTGTGTGTGTGTGTGTGTGTGTGAGAGAGAGAGAGAGGTTGTGTGTGTGTGTGTGTGGTGGAACTAATTCTTCACGGCTAAGAAGCGATGAGCAAACCAATTGGAGAGAGGGCTGAGATGATGGTTGTCATTAGATTGTGAATCCAGCGAAGAAAGAGAGAGAAAGAAAGAGAAACAGTGAGAGAGAGAGAGAGAGAAAACACAGAGAGAGAAAGATATAAAAAGGAAAAGAGATGGGGAAAGCAAATGAATCTGGATGGACTTCAAACATTTCATCTCACGGCAGAAGATACAGGAGGGGGAGGCAGAGAAGAGGGCACTAGAGAGAAACACAAGGAGAGAGAGAGAGCGAAACAGAGGGAAGGAGAGAGAGAGAGAGAGAGAGAGAGAGAGAGAGAGAGAGAGAGAGAGAGAGAGAGAGAGAGAGAGAGAGAGAGAGAGCTCTAAAGCCTTTGGGGACGAGACCAGAGTCTCTAATGCACATGTTGGAGCATGACCCACTCCTCGTCACATCACAGGATTAGCATTTATGAGTGGCAGAGGAGAGACCCCTGAGCAATCTTGTTCTACACTTTGTACTACACTGGCTCCCATTTTACTTTTTGGTTCCTTTTCATAGATCCACTCCCCAAAACTCTCAGTTGACAAAGAGAAGTACAAAAAACCTAGACGGTGGTTCCACAGAACAATGAGTATAAGTGGGTGATATTAATATGAAACTCAGGGAGCCTGAGGTCAAGAGAACTGACATATACTTTATTTGTTCTATATTAGTAGTTACTTAGTACAGTTAGAGGAGAATACATGTCAACACAATTACTGTTCATGATGTTAATGTTAATGATGGAAAAGCAACTTTTGTTATGTGGAAATGTAATAATGTTGAAATGATGATCTTTTTGGGATGGAAAAAATCTGTACAAGTCAAATCAGTACCAGTAAGACAGTGATTGGTTGTTGGAACTGAGTGACATAATTCTTTGCGATGTAACATCTTGAGGAAAAACCCTGCATTGCACCTTGCTCAATGTATACTCATATTTTCCACTAGTCGACTGTAGAATGTTAATATCTTTCAGTTCATTTTTTTTTTCATCTCAGTGACAACACTTTAGATTCAAGGGATCAAGCCGGAGAGTAAAATCAATGTGGAGCTAAATATGAAATCTGTAATTAATATCAAGCTTTAATATGAATGGTAATTGGAAACAAATATCCGGGGTGTGTTTTATAAATTAATTCTGCAGCTCAGCAAATCCTCCGGAGGCAAAGTGCCTCACCCATATCAACAGTGTCTTCTTGTATTGGCCAGGTTCTATGTATCTGGGAGGGGACTCAACCCAATACAGGCAGAACAGCAATGCGCCCCCCACCCCACCCCACCCCCACACACACCTCCCCAACACATTCTCTCTATCTCCAACTCTCTCGTTTCCTCTCTATTAAATCAGGCACTTAATCACAAAGTGCCTACAATTCCCCATTAATTGCTGTTTTCAATGCCCCCTATGAAGAATTAATGCAGCTCTGCATTGATATTCTGCACAAGATCATTAATTACAGAAAAAAGGCCCCTCTACAATTACATTGGGTAGAAGCACAGATAAGGCGTCAGTGTAGCAGAGCATATTTCATAATTTTAACACAGTTGGGCACTGGGACCAATCTTAAAAAGACACTACCGATGTTCAATGTTACCTTTGAGATGTGAGCTGTCAGCTAACATACACAGACTAATACCATTTAACACACACACACACACACACACACACACGCACACACACACACACACATACACACACAAACACACACACACACACACACACACACACACACACACATACACACACACACATACACAACACATTGTGCTTCCCCGAGGTGGACAGTATCTTGCAGCTCTTCAACTGCAGTTAATGTGCAAATAGCGAAGAGCAGAACAGTGGTTTCATTTGCTATTTGAAAATGAGCTCCCTCAGACCACAGCGGTCAACTCATTCCGCGGCAGCAGCCCATACCCCGCAGGCTCCAAAGGCCTCTCTATTTACCCCCACCCATAAATATTGCAAGTTAATGCAAAGAGGGGTGAGGAATGTCAAGAGAGTAAGTATTTGAATCTTAGTAACTAGACTGTGCCAGAGAGAAGATAGAAAGAAAGAGAGAGAAAGCATGGAGATAGAGAGAGAGAGAGAGAGAGAGAGACGCAACACGCAAACACATATGGACACCAATCCACAACAATTTCACACCACATTCACACACTAACTCATCATCACTCACACATACAGGCCTCATACACACATACGCTTACACTCACTCTCTCTCTCTCTTTCACACACACACACACACACACTCACACCATTTTGTTTATATGTATAAATGTACATGTATGTTCAAACTGTATTGTTTGGATGTTATGCTTTGCAATGCAATGAACTGTTTGTCGTGCCAATAAAGCTCTTCTCCTCCTCTTCTTCATCTGCCTCTGTCTTTAATTGGGATGGCTGTTCTGCCTACCACACTGAAGAAGTGAGGAGTGAAGTGGAACACAATACTGCCGGGGGAGGGTAAACAACTAACCTGTTTACTGGGCTGCTGCAGTGATGGGGTGTCACGCTAGTTTGTCATTGTCAGTTCTGCATGACAGCCATGGGCCCCTTTGTCTCAATCTTTTCTTTTTAGTTCTCTTCTTTGTGTGTAGCGCATCTGTTTAAGGAAGATGCAACAGTGCAAAGGTCAGGGAGTACACATACACTAAAATGACTTGGCTTGTAAGCAGTGCACATATCTGTATACAAGTAGTAGTTGTATAAAAATCTCTGTCAAATGCATAACAATATATTGTTTCCCTATTTCTCTCTGTATTCTAGTACCATATTTGCTGTCTTTCTGTATTTCTCTGTATACTGAGTTTCCCTCGTCTTCTTTTTCTTCTCTCTCTCTCCTCCCTCTCTCTCTCTCTGTAATGTCACAGCAGGCTGCATCTGAGGGGTCTCATTCTCCACATCGCTTTGCACTTTAATCAGTAGGCAGCAGGAAGAGGGCTGGGACTGGGATCGAGGGCTGTCTCACACACACACACACACACACACACACACACACACACACACACACACACACACAGACACACACACGCACATTCATGTAAATCTATGTAGGCATACACACACTTGTAAAGGCTGATGCATATTTGCAGTATTATGTGTATTTTCACATACATTTGCACACACACACACACATGTGCACGCACGCACACACACGCGCACACACACACACACATGCGGACACGCACATGCACACACACATACACATGCACTTCATTATGCAGATCCTCAGCAAGTTGTGTAAAAGATTCTCTCTACTTTGCCTGGATGTTGCAATACACTCGGCACCATCAGGACACAGCCTCTCTCACACACACACAGACACACACACACAAAACACAGCATGCCAATTCAGCTTGTGATGGCACAGCTAGAGAAGCTCAGTTTGCCAGTAAACAATAAACAGATGAGAGAAAAACAGGAGAACTAACCGACAAGGAATCACCAGGCTGTCACTGCCGCTGCCAGAAGACCAAGCCGCAGATCTCCTCATGTGTCAGCTTGCTTTGGCTGTCTATTGCCTGCAGTATCCACTCAAAGCCTGGCCAATGGTGCTGTAATATAAGCATTAAATTCCCAGTTGATAATAATCTCATAGTGACTGTGAGCTGCTCTCTGTTGGTTTCACTGGGTTGTGTCTCTTTTGGTCACTTTACACTGACTGTGGTCTCCATTCAAAGACACTGCACTAACATTCAAAGATACTCTACTAACAATTAAGCCCGGGACATACTCCCATCACTGCAGACGTGGAAGGGGGTCCACCGCACACGTTACACTATAATGGATGTAATTTACTTAAGTTAATTGGTGTGTTTGTTTAGTTTCTAGTTGTTAAATGTTATTGCCAAATTGTTTGGGTTTACATGAAATGTTGAATATTGAGAAGCTGACATTCTCTGGCATTGTAGTGAAATACTGGAAATGATCCTTGGCCCCCTGTGACTTGAGATTGACCTTTCCTATGACGTGACGAGCATGGAAGATATGAGGTAATTGTGACCTTTGAACTTTTAGAAAAGGGCAATCCATGTGGACTGATGACAAAGCAACACAGGGAAACTTAACAGCTTAATCAAATATGAAGCCTATTCTATTCTATTCTTTTCTACTCTAATCAAATCAGTAGGCTGTATCTTGGTTAAAGCCAGTAGCCAGATATGACCCCTGACAGTTGGGTTAGCCCCTTGAGTCGTGGATCTGCCCATGGTTTCTTCCTTCCTTCCTTCAAACATTCGTTCATTTCAGTTGTCCTACAGATGACGTCCATTGCCTACAGTGATGTCCGTAGTTTACATTCATGGATTTAGTGATTATTTGCTATATACAGTACTAATTCATCCAGGTTCAGATGCCAAATATTTTACATTGTCATCTCCTTAGACACATAATAGATTTTTTTCAACTTCTCGCCCTCCATCTGAATTTTGCGAGTGAGAATTATGATGTAAGTGAAAAAAACCTATTTGTTCCTTTTCTTCTTTTTCTGTAAAGTTTGCTTTTTTAGTCAAAGTCAAAGTCAAAGTCGCTTTTATTGTCAATTTCTTCACATGTACTTGACATACAAAGGAATCGAAATTACAATTCTAAAAGACAATTCTAGTCCTAGAGTGTCCTCTTCACGCTGGCAGCAGACAGGCACAGAGGCTGGTCGTGCGAAGGTGGTGGTGTTTTCTGTGGACGAGTGGTGTTCTGTGCCTCGAAGTGTGCAAAGAAGCAGAGTGATGTCGAGAGAGAAGCAGAGTGATGTCGCCCTCAGCTTCGTGGTGCAGGTTTGTATAGAAAGCATGATTTATGATCTCATGATCAATTACCTGAAACATTCCCCTCCCACACAGACAAGCCCCCCACACAGAATGAAACGCTGAAATGAAACATGAGGAATTGAGAAGAATTTCCTTTTTTTCATGGTTGAATGGAAGAGATTCTGCATCAGCCTTATCTTACGGAATGTGTGTGTGTGTGTGTGTGTGTGTGTATGTGCGTGTGAAGGTTTTAAAAGTAGGAAGTGTATGGGTATGTCCACTTTGATGCAGATGTCACTTAAGTGCTGACCACAGATTCAAAACATGTTAGGGGACATTTTCTCTTTTAATTAAAACTTATGGGAGTCCCTTTTATCGCTCAAATATTTTTTATTAAAGGTTATGCAGCCATGAAATGGCAGAGTAATGGATGGGAAACGACAAAATGCCAAAAAATGTCAACTTCCATTTCCTTTAGAAATGAATGGTCAGTAAGTGTGAGAATCAGATTGAGAATTAGAATATAATTATATATAAACCCATGGATTGGAAAGTACTAAAATGAAATGAGCCACCAAAATATTTAATGAAACCTAACAGTAATTAAAGTGACTAGCACCTCAATCAGGGGGAGTTATTGCAGTGGAACTTGTATTAAGTGAAAAACAGGGCTGACACTTTGACAAATGTTACATAGTATCTAAAGCAAACACCTAATCAGTGAATCAGAAATACACTCTGTAGTAAAGCGCCATTTAGAAATGAACACTGAACACCAATCAACCACTAACTCAGGTGGTTCTAAAACTTTACTGGACTGGGGACCTCTCATGGAGCAGAAAAGATTTCAAAGACCCCTCATAATCACAACACACATTTAACAATATAGGCTCATATACATTTGCACTGATAAATGCTGGAAACTACTTTGTAGCAGTTTTTTTCACGGATCCCCTGGCAAGGCTTTGCGGACCCCTGGGGGTCCTCAGTTTGAGAACCAGTGATGTAGAGAGCTGAAAAGGACTTTCATTTTAAAAGTTTGTTAGAGGTATATAGTATAGACTGACAGTATAGTCTTTGCGAAGGTTAAAGCTATAGCCAACTTCTCCTCCTAATAGCATACATAGCTACAGTGTCTACCCTGTAAGAATAATAAACAGAGTAAAAGCAGCTCATTAGTGTGACTCCTGTCTAACGGCACTGATGCCTTAAGACCACAATGCACTTGTGGGGGGGGCATAAGCACAGTCAGCGATCTCTCTTGTCCTCATCCCCTTAACGCCCCACCTGACAGGACCATCAATGTGCTTAATCAGCTGATTGGACACCATGCGACATCACCATGGCATCAAGGAAGGAAAGATTGATTGGCCAACAAAATTGGCTGTTGGAATAGCACATTAGGAACACCCAGCCTCAGCCCCAACTCCAGCACCAGCCCCAACCCCAGCACCACCCACCCCACCCGCGCCAACTCACCAACCTTCAAAAGTAGGTTTCTGCTATTCTGCTATTGTGCAGTCACTGTCGCCACATCAGGACAGAAATTACAAGAAAAATAAAGAAGCTTAGCCGACACGGGCTGTTAGCTGAATGGTCACCCTGAACGACCTCCCATTCACGAGGCTCCTTTCTGACTTAAAGAGTTATCAAGCTGAACTTGGGCATTCAATCATCTTCTCTTTATGGGTCAATTAAAAGTGATATAAATAAAGCCAGGTGTGGGAGGGACAGCCTAAGGTCAGTAGAATTATCCATTCTGTCTTTTCCCACTCCTTGTAATGTCACACGCTCACTTCTAGCCCTGCAATGGTAAAAATGCTTTTGTTTTGCTGGCCTATATACAGGAATTGAAAGACAGCAGATACTTTCAGTGTAGCTCAAGTGATCTGTCACTGCAACAGCGACAACAACAAAAAATACTAAAGCAAACATGTCCAGCCGAGTGGTGAAGGGGGGGGGGAGCATGAGCTTTACTAACAGCAGAACCAAATCTTCAAAGCGAGTGTCCTTGTCCCAAAGGCTCTGGACTCCAAGGACAGTGGTAAAAAAGATCAAACACTATGTCCTCCCTCCAGCACCTCCCTCCATGTCTCCTACCCAACTACCCCTTCTCCCCATTGTCCCCCCTCCCCAACCTCCTGTACTCTCTCTGTCCCTCCGGAAAATCCTGAGCCGACCTGGGTGACGGTTGCCCTTGGGTGACTCGTGAAAATCCGCCTGGGCAGATCAGACCAGCAATGCTTCCCCACACTAAGGGAAACAGCCCACCGCCTGCACACCAGTTGATTACAGACTCCACCTCTGTTTGCTACACCCCCTTACACACACACACACACACACACACACACACACTCCCACCCATCTCATTGTCACTCCACCCCTCTTTTTCCCCCATCCCTCTCTTTCTGTATCTCTCTCCTTCAGACTCTTCCTCTCTGTCATGTCCTCTGGTCTCCACTTTTTCACTCATTCAGTTTGAACTAATCATATCCCGACCCTCTTGCCAGGAGCAAGCCTGACGTCAAATCTAAGAAAAAGAAAAAAAAAAGTCATGTCAGACCTGCAGTCCTCAAGATTACTCTCACCCCCCCCCCCCCTCTCTTTCTCTGTCTCTGTCTCTCTCACACACACACTCTCTCTCTAGCCATCCTGGCTCCCTGTATTTCTCCCATCTTCCTTTAGGGGGCAGAGTGGAGTGCTGACAGATCCTGCAACATTCCCTTCTGTTCCTCCCCCCCCCCCACCCCTCTCTCTCTCTCTCCTTCTCCTCCTCCAGGGTGCTGCTGACTGGGGTGGATAATGGCCTTTCTACCCACAGGTCTAACTGTGCTGAGTCTTAAAGCTCCTCCCTCCCTGGGCCCACACTAATGAAGAGTGAGTATAATTAATGCTCCCGCAGCCTGGAGGTGCTACCAATGCTTGCGCGTGCGCGCGCGCGCGCGTGTGTGTGTGTGTTTGTGTTTGTGTCTCACTGCTGCTACTTGCTACTTACTACTTGCTAATCTCTTGCTACTCAAATCAACTTCTCACTTTCTTGCCTTTCTCGCTTTCACGCTCTCTTGCTCCCGCACACTCTGTGTAAATACACACACACACACACACACACACACACACACACACACACACACACACACACACACACTCCCTTGAGTTTTTGTTTTTACTGCGGTGCATCTCACCAATTTTCTTTCTATCTGTCAATGTAAGTTCCACTTTCTTCCTTTTCCGCCTCTGGGCATCACTCCATATACATTTTTGCATCTCTCTCTGACTCTCACTCACTCTCACAGCACACACAGACACACACAGACAGACATGCGTGTAAACGCATAGGCACAGTCTCACACACAGACAGACACAGACACACACACACCTCTCTCTCTCTCATTGTCTGTCAGCAATCTAAGCTGAGATGCTGCTGTCTGTCTCCAGGTGCTGTGCTGCAGTGCTTGCTTCACATGCCTGCCCACATAAACAGCCCTCCTGCTTCCGTCTCCTTCCCCTTCAGCCTCTCCCTCACTCATTCACACGTTCAAATAAACATCAGGACACTTTTTCTCTCCCATTCCCTTCCTCTCCATGTGTGGCTCACCCATTCAATGAACTGGAAACAAATCTCACTCTTTTTCACTCCTTCTGTCTTTCTCTTGTTATTCACTCCTTCCCTCCATCTCATGTAATCATTCATTCATTAAGTTTCATTCATTAACTGACAGCATTCCTCATTCACTCACTCTATCTCTGCTCTCTCTCCCTCCGTTTCATTCTTTCATTCATTCTTTCATTCATTCTTTCCTCTGTCTCTCTCAAATTCAAATTTAAACGTGTTTCACTGGCACGACAGTTAGACTTTGCATTGCCAAAGCGATGTTGCAGTCTCTCTCTCTCTCCTACTCAATCACATTCTCTCTCATAGTAAAATATATTATATAACATTCATTGTCCCCATTTCACACATACCCTGGTTTCACATTAAAACCCCAGTTAGATAAACAAGCGTGACTGTAAACCTCTCTCGCTCTCTATGTCCTCCTCAGTCTGTCCTTCTCTACATCACTCTCTCCTTCTATCCATCATTCTCTCTTTCTCTCCTCTTTCTTTCTCTACTCATACTCTCCCTCATCAAATCTTTTTCTCCACCATCATTCACTTGTTCTCTCTACTCTCTCTATCACCCACTCTTTCTCTCCATCATTCAGTTTTTCTCTTGATCATCCACTCTTTCTCTCCCTCATACACTCTTTCTTTCCATCATTTACTCTCACAGTCACATGGGTGTAAAATCAGTGCTTGGACAATAGCAGTGGACAATAGCTTATGTACACTGACTCATAGGCCATGTGCTTTGTCTCTCATTTACACTTAGATGAAAAAGTCGAAGGGCTCTTGAAGAGCACAGCCCTCTACAAAGGGCCAAATAGCCCATCTCACTCTGTTGATAAAAGGGATACATTATTCGTGGACACTCCCCATCATATAACTAAACGAACTAAATGAATGGTAATATGGCCTGGTAGTTTTTGAGTAAATCTTCCAAAAAACAGACCAATGACAGTTGAGCAGGCCAAAAAAGTGACCATTGAAGTGACCATTTTCTATCAAGTTACCATTGCTGCTTTCATTTTCTTTGCTCTTTCATGTTTTTCTGTCCTCTCACTTCCTTGTTCATCACCTCTTTTTTTACTTGTCTCTCATCTCTTGTGACCCATTCAGTTGCCGTTAGCTACAAAGGTTTGCTATTTGGCCTATGTTGTTCTACTACGTTGCTCTCTCATTCTTCTTTCTACCAATAGCACTCGGTGAGCTTGAACCACAGGGTACTGTCGGTATAAGGAGAATGAGAGAAATTAATTGAGTGGTACCGTAGGTCATGAAAGTGAGTCTATGTTGTATGAAATTATCTTGTTCTTGTTCTCTTAAAGGCGCTGATTGTATTACATTACACATCCATCAAATTTCAGTGAATCTCCCTCTCATTGCAGTCTACCTGTCCATCCTGTGTGTGTGTGTGTGTGTGTGTGTGTGTGTGTGTGTGTGTGTGTGTGTGTGTGTGTGTGTACGCAGAGTGCAAGGGAGCAAGAGAGTATGAAAGTGAGAGAGGTGAGACAGTGAGAAGTTGATGTGAGTAGGAGGAGAGCAGCAAGGTTATTTTTTAGATTAGATTAGATTAGATTCAACTTTATTGTCATTACTCATGTATAAATACAGGTAATGAAATGCGATTTGGCATCTAATCAGAAGTGCAAAGAGCAGCAAGTGCAGTATATATAGTATATGCCGTATGTACAGTTAAAGAGCAAATTATATTCAGATAAGAGTAGTAATAATAAATAGGCAGAATAATAATTAGCCAGAAGAGCAATATACATGTAAGGTGAAGACATAATAAGGGTAATATACAGATGTGCTATATAGATTCAATATAAAGGGCAATATACAGATGTGTTATATAGTTATGTACAGATGTATTAAGTATATACAGATGTACAGATATAGATAGTTATGTACAGATGTATTAAGTATATACAGATGTACAGATGTGCAGCCCAAGGGCTATAGCAGCAGAGTGCAGTGATGTTCAGTGGGGGACAGAGTTCAGTAGTGTGACGGCTGTGGGGAAGAATCTGTTCCTGAACCTGGTGGTTTTAGTCTGGAGGCTCCTGTAGCGCCTTCTGGAGGGGAGGAGTTGGAACAGTTTGTTGGCAGGATGAGAGGTGTCCTTCAGAATGCTGCGTGCCCGTCGCAGACATCTTTTCTTGTGGACATCCTCAATGGCAGGAAGTGGAGTGCCTGTGATTCTCTGAGCAGTTTTCACCACTCGCTGCAGAGCCTTGTGACCAGCGACAGAGCAATTTCCATGCCAAACTGTCACACAGTTAGTCAGGATGCTCTTGATCGCACAGCAGTAGAAATGCTCAGGATGCCAGTGAACAGGTGGTCCTGAAGAGGCGCTGGTGGGCCTTCTTGACCAGGCTTGAGGTGTTGGTCGACCAGGACAGGTTCTCGGAGATGTGGGTCCCCAGGAATTTGAAGCTGGAAACACGTTCCACAGCCATACCATTGATGTAGATGGGGTCGTGGGTGTTTCCCTTCTCTTTCCTGAAGTCCACGACGAGTTCCTTGGTCTTGCTGGTGTTCAAGAGCAGGTTGTTGTCAGCACACCATGCAGCCAGGTGCTTCACCTCTTCCCTGTAGTCAGACTCACTGATGAGTCCAATCACCGTGGTGTCATCTGCAAACTTGATGATGGAGTTGGATCCATACGCAGGCCTGCAGTCATGGGTGAAAAGGGAGTAGAGGAATGGGGATAGCACACCGGTGCTCAGTGACAGGGTGGTGGACCAGTTCTGGCCTGACCTAACAAACTGGGGTCTGTTGGTCAGGAAGTCCATGATCCAGTTGCATTTATTTATTTGTTATTTATTTGTGAAAGCATTTATTTATTTGTTATTTATTTATGAAAGCAAGAAAATGTCTTGGCTCAAGTTATTCTAGCCAATCCACATGTTGCTACTGAAGCATAGCAGATGGGTATATTGGAAAGTGAATTGAAATATCAACAATATCACAACACAAAAAAGTTCAAGATGTTGCATTACATCATTACTTACAATGTAATATAGTAGTTATCATTATACTTTTCAGTAGTTAACATGTCATTAGCATCTTAGTTATTAATTTAGAAGTCCATGTCAAGTATATCTATGTTTCTCATACTCACTAAGACAGACTAAGGAATTAAATTGTATCAAAGTTTATGTAGCATAAAGCTTGACAGCTATGCTATTTTAACCATGGTTCACTCCTTGGGTTGCAGATTAGGCAGACTCCTGCTGTGATCATCCCTAGATTACTGACATAACAGGCTAATTTCAGGCTCCATCAGGGATTAGACACGTGTTTAAAGGATGAGCTGGTGTCCTGCTGATCTCATTATTCCGTCTGTTTCTGCTGCCTGGGTTCAATATGAGGAAAAAACATGTATGTAGACTGTGAGTCATTAAATACTGTGGCATATCAGAAGGGTCCGGTCACCATTACCAGTCTTCACAGTAGGAAGCTAATGACCTTTGGTGAATACTTGGGGTCCAATTGTGAGCTAAGAAAAAGAGAGATGAGGTTGTGATTTAATATTGGGTCCCTGTGTGTAAGGGAGGGGTTGGCTCTCTCACTATCCCCTATTTCTCTCCCCTGCTCTCTTTCTCTCTCTTTATACAGGGATAATTAATGGCTGATTGTTATTTGAAGGTCAGCAGCATCATTTCTGAGAAATTAAGTCCTCCCCCATCTCCAGAAATGGGAGATCGTCAAGCTAATTACTGCCATGCCGGGCAGTGTTTACACACACACGCACACACACACACACACACACACACACACACACACACACACACACACACACACACACACACACACACACACACTATCCTTAATTGTGGGGGGTGAGTTTAGTTTAGTGGCTTTGGGTGAGAGAGAGAGCGAGAGAGCGCACAAGAGAGAGAGGGACAGAGGTAAAGGATACGCCACTCTAGCCATCTATATTACCCAGCCTCTCCCTCCCTCTCTCATTTTTCTCTTTCGTCTGTCACACCCTAGAGAACAACTGATGGATCTTTGCATCACCCTCTCCCCATTCTCTCCTCAATGAATGGAACTCTTTCTGTGTGTTCCCATGGGGTGTGTTAAAAAGGGAAAAAAGCCAGAGGCACATAAGTCATTTTCTCTGATGTGAATGCACCTCAGCAGGGGCACAGGCTCTGTATTAACTGTGTTTTGTAAAACATGACACATCAGTGCAATCATCAAATATGAATGAATTTAACAGTTTGTGAAAACACATTGAATTTAACGTAAATTGTTTCTTTTAAACTTACACAGGAATAATTATATTTCTTCTGATATCCTTAGAGATTCCCCAAAGCAGTAAGTCAGAAAATTAACATTGGGTTACTGGACAGGCTGGATAGCTGGATGGCATACTACAAGATTTAATGACACAACAAGATGCAAGATACAACAACAAAACATATTTAGCTTGTGGGCAGTTGCAAACATGCCAGACATTGCACCTGAGATCCATAAAAGTCACTCCTTCACTCCTTCAAATGAGTCACACAGTCAGTAACACAGCGAATTACACACATGGGTTCCTATGTAGTATGAGAGGTTCTCCAGTTCTCTTGTCCCTGGAGAAGTAACTGGTCAGAATTAAACATTGTCCATTCCATGCCAAAATCAACTGAGAAAATTTTCATCAATAAAACATCAACTTCTTGTACACTGTAAGCTTGGATTTTATATAAAACCAAACAGTTAATTAAATTGTACTTTATACTTTTTGCTAACAAACTTAATAACATTTGACTAATTTGAGTTCCAGCACACCTGCAATTTAAAGTATTGCAATAAATAAAACAGTTCATACACATTGTACTTGGACCGAAGTACAAGTGGAGTGAATACACCTGGCAGCTGTGTAGCATGCTGCAAGTTCCCATTTTTCCCCACAATGCCCAGCAAAAGTATGAGTGTGGAAGAGCAACTTGGCAATGCACAACTGTTGAGAACATTAGTTAACATTAGTTCGATGGGCATGTCCAGAACAACAGTTTTGTTGTGGTTGCAAAGGGTTGGTGTTGGCCGGTAGGCAGTTTAAAAGTTTGTTTCAAACTGTCGCATAAGGGCTGATGTAAAACCTTGTTTTTAATGAGTTCTACAAATTCAGCCACAGTGTGTAATCCGTTTGCTGTTAACTGTTAGTTAATGTTAATATTTACGAGCTATTGCTAATGTACTGATGTGGCAAATCTAAGATATCTGTTGCTAACAGGTCCCACGGTTTTCATTCCCCCAATGGAACACTCCTCATAAAGATATTTTTGTTCTTATTGGCATGTCCACCTCTTCAGTTTGCTTTTCAATTGACAACCTTGTTTGACGTGAATTGTGAAAGGAACTTGACAAAAGTGCACCAAATTAACAGCAGTGACTTTTTGCGCCGATTTTGAGGTCAGTTTACATTCCATGAACTTCTCAATGTATTAGCAAGTGCATCAAGAGCTAATATTTTATAATTTTGGCTAAAACCATGTGTCCAGCTAAACCATAGATCAAAACACAAACAACTGATGTACTAAATGTAATCTGGTGGGTCGTGTTTGAACAGGGAAACACATTTACCTAATACAAATGTTATTTACATGTTAGCCAATTTATCTACACTCATACACTTCACTCCACAACTTCTCTAAGGGGAATAACTGAATAGAAATGTAAGGCATGTATGTGTTGGTGTGTCAAGACTCTTCTCTTGAATCTTGAATGATTTTTCAGTTGTTTTTGTCTTAGGTGTATGGAAACTGGTGAACCGCAGAAGTGCTTTGGAAGTGTAAATATTGTTCTTTTTACTGTGAAAAAAGTGAAAAGTCCTTGTCAATGAAATAATCAAGTGATAATCCAAGTGCATCCATTGTGAAGAAACAGATGGACATGACCTTTTGCCCTTTGCAGAAATGTCGTTGTTCCAGACAAGCCTGCCATCATCCAGATATTGTGCCAATAGCTTGTCCTTTTCACTGACAGTCAAGCATGTATGACTCTTACTAGTAAAATGATTTGTGTTCTAAATGTAGCCAACTTTGGGATTTTTTAGAGAGTTTTCTTTCAGGTTTATGAGGAACTGGTTATTGCTGTGTGACTCAGGTAAATATGTGGTTATATGTGATTTTCTATTTATTGTTTCAGGTTTGCTATGAATTCAAGAGTGGTGGGAAAGAATCACATGGAGAAGCTGTTGGAATCACTTGGCCATATCTGAGCATGATTGGCCTCTTCAAGAAGAAGACAGGTGCCAATGGCTGGCGGCTGAAAGACATATGTGGGTTTATATCAGTATATGAGTATATTCACTCTGTTTCTTTATCTCTCTTTTGTCCTTTCTCATCTTTCCTTTATTTACTCATCTTTCCTCTTTTCCTTTTCTGTACTTTAATTCTCTTTCTTTTCTGTCCATTTCCTGATGTTTTATTTTTTTAGGATTTCTGTGGCTTTTTTTTTCTAAATCTAATTGAATGTGTCAGCTTGCATTTGTCACATTTCTGCACTGTTTCTCACCCTCATATGTATCATTAATGCAATCGTACTTACATCTCCTTTTCTGTCTAATTTTGTCCTACACCCTGGACTCTCAGAGGTACATGAAAAACACCTTGAGCTTTATTCAGCAGGTACTGCTCAACATCATACAACTCAGCTTGCTGTTGACATCATTATAGTCATTGCAAACAAGAGCATTAAGTGAACCTGATTTATTCCAGGCTTTTTATTAAAAAAAAAAATCTTGGTTACTGTACAATGGATGGTATAAATTATGTTGAGTTCTAGAAACAGAACATTCATGTTTGATTTTTGTGTGTGACATAAATAAACGATAAAATACACTGAAAATATGTTGAAAATACGTTTTTCTTTTGCTATATTGTAAAAGTTCAATAAAATAAACATTGCTTCTAAAGAAATGAATATAATAATTACATAGTGATTGGAAAAGCAGTTCAGAGATCTTAAAGGAAATCTTAAAAGTTAGTTTTTTTACACTTAAAACCTTGTTTCCTGATTGAAAATTTGCTGCAAACACCATTTCACCATTCATTCTCAATTGTGACCACTTCTGTACAAAAGAAAGTTTAATGTGTTTTAGGAAAGATTGCAGCTGTGCACATATGCAGCCATTCTGTGGGGGGCAGAGGAATTTTCAACAAAAGCCAAAAATTCTCGGAACAAGGCATTTGTAAAAGTGTAGAAAGGTTTACACAAATCTTTTGTGTAAACTTAACTTATCAGGGCTTACATTATGTTCTGTCATAACACTAAGACAACAGTAGTAGACTCTCTTCTGCTGTGACTATTGGTCTGACATGACCACAAATGAAAGTAAAACCTTTTTTTGCCTCTAGAGCATTCCAAGACTTTTTGGATGTTATTACCAGCCTGTCTGATCCCTCCCTTCTCCTCACTTTGCCATGGTAACCATAAGGATGAGGAAGAAGGGGAGTTGTAAACAAGCGAGGAGTCAAAGCTGACACACCGGAGCTCTTCCTCCAGACAGACCCTGACGTTAGGATTAGGTATCTATTGAATTCTCCCAGTGAAGCACATGCTGCATGGATGCAGTTGAAGTGGCCTGGTCTCTGAAAGCTATTTCACACCCAAACCAATCAGGAAACACACAGCGTAGGCACGGAGGAGGAAGAGAAGATTGTAGTGAAAGTGGAGGAGGAGAGGGGAAGGCCTTCGTAACTGCCATGGAGCTGTATGGTAAACCACCCCCTGTTGTTTGCCCATTGCACTGCAGCTATCATTATTTGTATTATTTTTTTGAAGGGATTGAGCCTGACTGGCAGCTCGGTTACAGCAATCTCCCATGAGGCCAGGCCCTGCTTCTAATGAGGAAGGAGACAGGAAAGTAAGTAACAAGTTGCCTGATGGGTGGCTGCCTGGTCGTTTGGCTCAGCTCTCCACCTAACCACCACCACCACCATTAGCCTCCTCCTCCTCTACTCCCATGCCACCACTAGGGGTTTGGCAAGGATTATGGAAAGCCGATGGCTGAGCGAATCAGACAAGGTGAGACGAGACTGAAGAGAGACAGCGAGAGAGGCTGTGGGGTGGAAGGGTCTTTGGTGGTGGTGGTGATGCAAAAAAGAGATGGGCTGGGAAATGGACAGAGTGAGAGAGAGACAGGCAGAGAGAGAGAGAGACAGAGAGAGATGCAGTGGATGGAAATGGTGAGTGAGTGAGTGATGGAGGAGAGGAGTTGGAAATGAGATGGGGGAAACAGACAGAGACAGGGAGGAGTAGGTGAGGAGGGAATAGACAAGACGGACTGAAGAGCGTCTGTAGAGAGGGGAGGAGAAAAGTGAGAGAATTGGGGAGAAAAGGAGCAGTGATAGGCATTTTTTTTTTTAAAAAAAAAGGGGGACTGACAGAATAAATAAAATAAAAATCACACTAGGGAGAAGCTTGGCATTGTGGGTAAGTAATGTGAATGGATACAAATGGAACAAAAAATGGAGCAAAAGTCGATGAATAACTCAAAAATAGTGATGGAGGTTTTGTATTTTCTGCAAACCATACATTTCTGAACAAGGGTTCATTGTGCGAGTATCTCAGAGTTAGGGGAAAGGTAAAAGGTCAGGTATTTTGCAGATGCTTTTAATCCAAAGGGACTTACAAAGATTTGTACTGTAACAATTTTCAGGCACATACACAGTCAGTGGAGCATAGCAACGCTGTCTGTTTAATTAGCTTTGCTCAACTGGGTCAAGTCTTTCTGGAGT
>JAIFZK010000004.1:6737500-6745000 GCA_027481765.1 Tenualosa thibaudeaui | reverse complement strand
TGCAATTTGTAAACTGTATTCAACAAGGAATGTGAGAAAAGTGTCTGTACTCCATCACTCAGATGTCCCTAACTAGTCAACCATGGACCACCGCTCTTGAAATACTCCTCCTGTACACCTCAGTGGCACTGTACAGCAAAGCATTAGATGATTATACTTGTGACATGTAACAATCCATTTAGGATTAACTGAATTCTGCAAAACTCTTTAAATAGCCCCATGTGAGAGTACCTTTGACTTGTCTCTGTGTCTTTAAATGTGATTGTGTTCAAAGGTTGTGTGGGCTTGTATCTTTAAATGTGATAGTGGCAAATATTTGTGTCTGTGTAGGCTTGCCCTTATGTTCCCTCATAAGGGGTATGTGTGTATGTGTGTCTGTGTGTTTAAAGACAGGCTCTCAAGCCTTGTGATAAAGTGATAAGCAGAAGAGTTCCTACTGAGCGCAATTAATTACACACAATTCCACAATTCTTGACTTGAAACACACATGTACACTTGTAAACTCTCACTGTCACATGTGCACTCACACACACACACACACACACACACACACACACACACACACACACACACACACACACACACACACACACACACACACACACAACTTGAAAACACGTTGATGTTGCAGAAAGATCTTGCTTAGATTTTTTAGCCATGGTAAAATTGCTTTGCTTGGGATAAGATTCCTCTGGCCTTATCTGCCTCAAAGGGTCTCTTTAGCTCCTCCATGCTCCAAATAAAAGGCAAGGCCTGGCCTGTCAGATAATGGAGCACTGTGTCAGCCACATTTCACAAAGACACACACACACACACACACACACACACACACACACACACACACGCCTCTCGCCCTGCCGTATAGATACCTTTGGAGCAAGGCACAGACATTCACAAAAATGCTAACAAACACAAACACTCACTCAAACAAAAACCCATGCGCACACACACACGCATGCAAACACACTGAATGGCATACAGGCATGCACGTGCACACACACACACAAACAACAGACGTTCATAAAAATGCTAACAAACACAAACACTCACTTATACAATCAAAAGCCCATGCACACACACGCAAACACACACACTCTATCAAATAAAACCACAACATTCATTTTTGGACTCAGAGCCTTGTGTAAGACAACTCAGGAGGGAGTGTCTCTTCCCCTATTAGTGAATGATCTTTCTCTTGCCATATTGGTTGTGACTGGGTGAGAGTCTTAGTGACACAGAGGATTCTGGACTTTTCAAATGAATACTCTCAAAACATTTAATTGACTGTAGTAACAGGGAAACTCTACAGTCACTGTCTAAAAACAGTACAAAACAGTTCCTTCCAAAAATCCTTTTGGGGTTGAATTTAGCAATATATTTGGACTGATCTGTTTTTTGGTTAATAAAGTACTTGATCTCTGAATGGTGAACATGTAATTTGAAATGGTCCAGCTATCCTTTATATGGCACTAACAAGAACCACACAAATTCTAAACAGACAAAAACATCAACAGCTCATAAAACCTCTCCACACTTGCCAATGTACACGTCACAATAACTGTATGATCAAACATTTGAAATGACACTAATTCTGTTACAGTTGTCCTTATGGTTAAAGCATTGGTGGCATGAGGGGCCCTTGTAACTGCCCTAAACATGTTGATGCTGATCTGGGCATTGTGATCCCGTTGAGCCATGTCCTTGACAGCTTTGAAATGTGCTATGCCATGATTATAAAGTACTTTTGATTATAAATGTGCTATACCATGATTATAAAGTACTTATATATTTCCCTCTTTAAACAGCAGAGACCCTTTCTCTGCCATGTCACTGGACAGGGATGGTCATAGTATAGACTTATAATTTTCTCCCTAAAGAACGTTACCTTATGACCATAGATGTTCTGTCCTCTCTTTTCTCTTACCAGACCTCTGTTGTTGTTGTGATTGTTTTGCAATTAATTAGAGGCTGGCCCGTGTTGCTGCTCTGTCGCTCCAATCGAAGGGGATTATGTAAACATAAAAAATTATTACTAAAAACACCAGCAACATGATGGCTGTCGAACTTCCCCCACCAAATTGGGACCATAGTGTAGCATAGCATCAAAATGCTAGTAGCGTAATTAGCATTATGTAACACTGAAAGGCCAAACTTACCTCTTAAATGTTAAATGACTAGAATTAATTTGCAGTCTGTCATTCACTGTTAATGGTTTAATTAGCTACAGGAGGGGATTAAGGGGATGCAATAAACAAACATTATCCTTGGGATGGTGGAGTACTGAGTGCATAAATCTGATCTCGAGCAATACTTTGCCCTATACTAATTTTGAGCTAAGGTCAATAAGTCTGTCCGAGAATTAGGCAGTATTGGTACCTTGCAATAAAAACTCAGTGTGAAGGACTTTTTTCCCCCTGAGTGTTATCTTGACTTTATGAAGGCTGTGAATAATTGGTAATTTTTTAAATTGCAGTGCCCTGATTTAGTTAGCTAATTAAACAGTCAGAAATAAAGTCAAAACAAAGTAAACTAAGTTTGTAGGACTTGGAGAGCAAAAAAGAAAACAGAAACAGAATGCTCAGATACCAGCTGTACTTGGGAACAAAGAGTTGTTAATCACTTCCATGATTACAGGTCACAGATTTGGCAGAGGTAAATACCTTTTTAGATGAGTTATGATAATTTCAAATCAAAATAATGATTTTCCTCAAAACATTTTTGCCCATCAAACACTTCATCTTCAACTGGGACCTCTGCAACAATCCTAGAGGAGGTCAGAAGACCTTTGTGAACCTTTCAAGTGTATTTGTATTGTATCATGTGTTCTGTGGTGTTTAACTTAAGTGCACTCTGGGTCAAACAGGAGTCAAGAACAGGTCAAGATTGATATTTACTGAGATGATCATCTGTAGTCACTTATGAGTGTGGCTCAGATTTCTACAACTCATTGATATTGTTTTGAGATCTGAAATCAAGGTGCTGCTAATCCAGGACATTACATGGATTTGCTGTCATTAGCAATATGTCATTACCTAGGAGATATTAATCCATGCACTATCACATGAGACATTTCAGAGATATAACTGTCACCATTGTCAGTGTATGTCAAGACATGTAGGTCCAATGTCATATGTTACACTAATGAGCAGATGTGTTGTCAGACATCACCGACACTGTCATAGCAGGTATTTCCCTGGCGATGGCCTCTCTCAGATGAACCTGTCATGAAAATATCATATGATGTCAAATTAAATATTTTTGCCAGGTTTGTGCTATAGAAAGATTCTACTGAGGCAGTAACCATATTGTTATCTTTGGAGTTAGCACTTGTCCAAAACAATTTAATTGTATTAAATATTAAACTATTTAATTCATATTAATTAATTATGAATAAGCACTATTAACACTATTACTATATATGTGTATTACTAAATATCCTCTTTCCTTCAGTTGTGCAGTATAGGGAACTATTGTGATATGGATGCTCCAGTGGTTCCCCAACACTGGCTACAATTGCGCCGCTGTTGGCATGCAGGCACGCAGCGAAAGTGGCTTGCGTCGTGAAATTCGCTTTGCTACGCAGGCAGTGGTGGAAAAAAGCTGTGGCACTCTTTGCCACCATTGTAGTCAGGAGCAAGTGCTGAGAGGGCCATTTTGAATGCACCCGCACCAGAGCTGCATGACAATAATTATGCGCAGTTGTACACAGCCTTACATGGGGCCTCTGCAAAATGAGCTTAAATAGGGTAAATAGGTGGGAAGAAAAAGCTTACTGCTCCATATTTTGAAAGGAACTCTGCATATGTCAGAGTTTCATTGTCACTGGCAAGCTGCTTGGTAGCAGGTGACTGCACAAGAAAGGAATCCACCATTTAGCCGACACAGTCAAGAGGACGGTCATCCTAGAGACATCTGGAAATAGGCAAAAACATTTATGAGGACTCACCAAATAAACTCTTCAGAAAGCTTTTGAAGAAAAATCTTGAAAAATGATTTCTCTAATCGCTCACCAACAGATCATTTTTAATTTTCAGTAAACAGTACGCCAGATGTAACTGGCACTGACTGGTACGCCACTGACAGAGGCCAAGTGTTGGCAAATGATGAATAACAAGGTGGCATTGTGCTTCTTAGGTGATATCTCCTCTCATTTCCGCTCTGATAGCCCTCCGGTGTCATCAGTGTAATTAATCTGCCGTCCGTTGTGTGCACTGAGGAACCCGCTTTGGCACAAAGCCGTGAGGTCAGCACACCAGGCTACTGGAGCCCACTGCATGAAACAGAATGGCTGAATGTGCCTACAAATTAGGATGTTGAGCTATCAGATGCCACCCACCAACATCCAACCATACAAACACATACACACACACACACACACACACACACACACACACACACACACACGGATGGCTGGAACTATGTGTGGATACATAAAGGCATATAAGCATATGCTGTATGCACACACACACACACACACACACACACACACACACACACACACACACACACACAGACAGTCATTCACCCTGTGTCCTCTGTAAGTTTAACCGCCTCTCCGTGGGCAGGACAATTAAACTGGCGCTGCTCCAATACACATACAGCAGCTGCCTCAGTCAGTCACTGCCCACTCCCCCTGCCAAACCCACGTGAGCTGCTTGCTTACACAGACACACACACACACACACACACACACACACACCTTCACACCTATATGCACACAGACACACCTACATCTACACACAAACAAACACAACTGCACACACACACACATACATTCACACTGACACCTATATATACACAAACACACCTACATACACACACACACACACACTTACACACAAAAACACACATACATGCGTGATTGCTTTCACCCAAAAAGAACAAACAGCTCGCCAGGAGCAGGCGGTACACATTTCACTGCACTCAGGTGCAGACTCAGCACATCTCTGGGTGTGAAGAAGTTCTGGAGATAAAGTGAACACCTTGTCCTGGCCCAAAATAATCACAGAATAGGCAGCCTTTGCGGTCAGGTCTCAGGGAGAGATGGAGGATGGATGGAATCGGTGTATATAAGTGTGTGCACATGTATGTGCCTGTGTGTATTAGTGTGTGTATGTGCCTGTGTGCTTGTATGTGTGTGTGTGTTTGTACATGAGTGTTTGAGCGAGCATGAGTGTGTGTGTGTAGGAGTGATTGAGTGAGCGTGAGTCAGCGTGAGTGTGTGTGTGTGTGATTGTAAGTCTGCCTGTGTCCACATATGTGGGTAGAAAATCTGCTTTACAAGTTTGTTGTGAATGATATTGAACATGGAAGATGACAGTAGAGGCTGCCTGCTCAGCAGATATGGCCTAGACTTGATTCGGCCCTGCAGCCAAAGCTGCACTCTCGTGGACCAGTCTTTATAAGGCATGGATAAGCGCCAACACACCCTCCGCTCAGGGACCCACCCATAGCCAGGCTGCCTCAGAAATGGATTTCAAATGTAGGTTGGGTAAGCTATGAGTTGAAGCTGTTTGTTTCTATAGAGTGTGCATGGATCCTCAAGAAGAATGCCAATGTAGCTACTGCTATCCAGTGCAAATATTTTTATGTTACCATTCAGTGGCGTGTTGCTTATGAAGCTGACACTTCACTGTTACAAAAATTATATGCAGATTGATTATGAGAAAACAAAACAAAACAAAACAAAACAAAACAACAGCAACAAGAGACACCTCATTGCAACGGTGAATGGATGACATTTGGATTTAATCAATAAAGAATTAACTAACAAAAATTTCTCATCAGAAAAATATTTCTGGTCGGCTCTGATTTGTTCACTGTGGCAAAAGCAAACACAGCTCCACTGCGCTCGGCATTGTCAAGAGACAACAAGATGCACTGGGTTCCCTTGCTGTGATGTCTGCGATGCTGATGAGAGTCCATTTACACAGTAATTTATGGTGTTGCAGTACAACAATACGACCACAGGCTATTCCTCAACCAGTGTGAGACTAAGTGTATTGGTCTGGATAAAAGACCAGGAAACAGTCACTTCCAGCCACCAAAAGCTTTAACACTGTTCCAACTACATCCACAGTTTTCTTGTCTAAAGACACATTTATTTATCTATCTATCTATCTATCTATCTATCTATCTATCTATCTATCTATCTATCTATCTATCTATCTGTCTGTCTGTCTGTCTGTCTATCTATCTACCTATCTATTTCTTTATTTCTTTCTTTCTATTTTGTACCAAATATACAAAATCTTCTATTGGCCTTTATTAATTAAATGTGCATGTCCACATAAATGGACATACAGAATAAAAGTACACGCACTCTCTCTCTCTCTCCCTCTCACATACACAAATGCACGCACAAACAAAGATAGCAACAAGCATACACATGCAAGAACAAAATCATATTATCACATTAAAGAGCTACACTAAAATTTCACTAAAACTCTCCTCCTCTTACTCTGGCTCTAAAGGTCATTCTAGTGGAGAGCTCACCCGTGAGACAAGATGGATGGTACACGAGCTAAAACATATTGCACTTGTTCACTGGCCAGAGGGACAGCATAAGGACCGCATAACAAGCAGAATCAAATCACAGAGCGCCATGCGACTCATTCGATTAAGGGCCCCCATGTAATATAAGGGAGTAGCTTTCTACTGGTGGGATCCTATCCAGAGGCCATCTTCCTCTGAGCCTGGCACGGACGCTCGGCCCATTAGAATGTTCTGGAAGCGAGCGAGGGGCGCTGGAGCATGGCGGAGGAGTGTGTGAGAGAGAGTGCAGCAGTGGAGGGGGCATCAGCCCTGCGTGACACGTGCCAGGGAGTGAGAGAGACAATTCTCTCCCACCCACACATATACACACACATACACACACAGCACACAAGTCAATACTTGTCAATGGTTGTTGATTCCAATGGTTGTTGTTTGTTATCGTTGATGTCAGCGGTATTATCAGTACTCTGATGAAGGCAGGAAATCTATGGGAGCAGGAACCTTATTCAGTCATATGGAATGGAGCTGAGATTGGAAAACCAAGCAGGTTTCTTGCTGATTTGATAGTTTTATTATCTGGTCCATGGAGGATCTTGTGTCTATTTATATTACAGTTGTGTATGTGTGTGTGTGTGTGTCTGTGTTTGTGTATGTGTATGTGTGTGTGTGTGGGCGGGGGTGGGGTTTAGGGAATGGTTGTATGTGCGACTCAAACACTTACAGTTGCTCTCATTCTCACTTTTGTGTGTGTGTGTGTTTATGTTTGTGTGTGTGTGTGTGTGTGTGTGTGTGTGTGTGTGTGAGAGAGAGAGGCTCAGCAGGTGCTCTGTCATTCTCACTCTGTCTTAGTCCCTTACCCTTATTTCCTCTGTCCTCCTTTGCTCCCTCTATACCTCCTTTCCTCTCTCTATTTCCACTTTCTTGTCTTTTTCTCTGTCTGTATGGTCACACACACACACACACACACACACACACACACGCACATTGTTGCTCTCTCTCTCTGTC
>JAIFZK010000004.1:6637500-6725000 GCA_027481765.1 Tenualosa thibaudeaui | reverse complement strand
GAAGAGCGATGGGGAGGATGAACAGGTGAACAGACAGCAGAGACAGGAGGGAGGAAGATTTGAAAAGGAAGTAATCCCTTAGGTGTACAATGGAGGAGGGAAAGAATCACAGAAGAGAGAGAGAGAGTAGTGAAGAATGCTATTGTGAGTGATAGATCAAGTGCCAGTCTCAGCTGGGTACTACAGGCAGACTTGAATCATCTCTCTGTTGTATGCCGCAGGTCTGGGAGCACAATAGTGATACCTCAAGCGTGCCACAGTGGTGTTTGACTCGCTGCACTCGCTGGGCTTAAGCCGTGCTTAGGCTTTTAAAGCTGAGACACAGCACAAAACAATGTCAGTTGGTCACAGAAGATATGGCTGGTCACAGCTCAGGGATTCTAACTCTTGAGAGGCAATGAATGTTTTTTTGTTTGTTTGTTTTTTTTTTATAAATAAGACGTGCCACCCAGGAATACCTGGCCCTCAGGCGAAAGGACATTTATGCTGTGGCTGAGAAAATACAAATCTAACTTCAACAGGTGCGTGACTGCAACAGGTATGTGACTAAAGAGGAGGGGACGATGATGTGGTGTAATATTGAAAGAGTACCTCTGAGAGCTGGTGATCTGTTTTAATTTGTTTGTTTGTTTGTTTTTGTTTGTTTGTTTTTCCCTTAGATGGGGTTAGAATTATGGCCATGGAAGGAGCGTTCAGGAAAGCTAGGCTATTTCAAAGTGGGACAGTGGATGATAATGTAAGACTTATGGAGGATTTATAACACACTGACAGACGTGGAAACGTGAGTGACACTGATGATGCCACAGGTGACTTACAGTGGCAGAGAGATGTGGGAAAGAACGAGAGAATAGACAAAATGAAATGACAAATGAAAAACGGTGAACTTCCCTTCCTCTACCTGGCCAAATCCCCCCCACCCCACACCCCCCCACACATGCATACTCACTCACATCCGGGGATCCTTTGGCTTCCGGTCTCTGTCTAGGGGCTAGAGAGAAGGCCAGGGATGAGGCTGGCACACCCCTGCTGCATGGGCCCCTGCGTGCAGACGATTAATTGGGGAATATGACACCCGTTGTGCCACTGACAAGTCATCCGTCAGGCAGAGGCAGCTAGACAGTGATGACAGACGCGCCCCTAACGAGATGAATGAGAGTGTCTGCGTTTAGCTGTCACCAGGGAGACCACACACACCTGCACTCTCTCTCTCTCTCTCTCTTTTTCACATGCACACACACACATAGACACACACATACACACACACACACACACACACACAGACACGTTACCTGACCCTGTTCAGGTGAATGTGACGGCCAACCCTCACCCAACTCAGACTCTTTCTTTTTGCTTCAGCATCCAATCAGAGGGAAAAAAGGCTAACGACTGTATGAACCAATGCTCATTTTAAGATCTTCAGTCCAGATGTGCACTGCAGGGTGTGTGTAATCCATTACAGAAGCCATTTGGAACGCTTTCAACTGTTTCACTTTCAGAGAACAGAGGAGCTTTTAAAACTCTTAGATTTAAAACCCTTTACACCTTTTCAACTTAGATGCTATGGGGGAGGCCTCACTGGAAGGGGGGTATGAGAACAGATGAAAAAAGGTTTAAGCTCAGAGAGCTTTTCTGTGGCTCACCTACATCTCTTGCCTTTGTCCGCTGCCATCAAAAAAAATCATAGAATAACGCAGTGATGATATTTCTGAGATGAACTTCTCTGGGAAATGCCTAGACAAGTATACTCAGACAAGTATCAAGAAATGTGCCATTGCTTTAAAGGAAAGATCTGTGGTAAATAAACCTGTAAATAGCCCTGTTGTTCACAAATTTCACAAATTTGCGAATAGCGAAACAGCAGCTAACACTAACTGAATAGGGCAAAGGAACTCCATTCCAGTTTCATTACCCTTATCCTATTCAGGTAGTGTTACCCTTATCCTATTCAGGTAGTGTTACTCTTATCCTATTCAGGTAGTGTTACCCTTTATCCTGTTCAGGTAGTGTTACCGTTATCCTATTCAGGTAGTGTTAGCTGCCACTTCTCAAATTCAGTCTGGGTTGCACCAAATATTCTCATTCTTCCTCCTACCAATAGCTTGATTTGCCCCAGACTTCTCCTTTAAAATCACAACTTTAAAAATCATAATTTTGCCTATCCAGTAGATAAGGCTTGTTCCTTAGTATTGCATTGCGTGTCTGTATTCATTAGGCTCTATTCATCAGGCTTGGCGCTCAGTACCAACATGTTACACACATCCACACATCCACACACACACACATTTTATAATTGTAAAGTTTACCACAGATACTGCAGATGCGGACATGATGACTACTGACTGATACTTGCCCCATGCCCACGCACACCATCATGAAGTGCTCAGCTCATAAACATGACTGGTGCCCACAGAAATAGAACTGAACTCTAGTCTACACCTTGACACCCAAAGGGCCCGTTAGTGATGTGTGGTAGAGGTGGTTCTGAAAACAGCGATGTGTGCACTTCTATATCGGTGCAGAGGGGCGCAGACCTTAACATTCCTACTCAGCTTTTTATGGTCACTATTGGTGTTCAATGTGATGTCTTTTACACACCTCCCTTTCTCATTCTCTCTCTCTCATAGACACACACACACACACTCACACACACTTCTGTACTGCTTTAGATGACAGAATATGTTCATGCCAGCAACCGATACAGATGGATGGTATGAAAAACTTTTGCACTCTGTAGTGGTTTTGCTGAAGGAGGGAGAAAGAGAAACATCAAAGGCTTGGAAGTGTTTGGGTATGAGGGGAAAGGTTACTGACTTCTCCTCTCTCTCCACACACACACACACACACACACACACTTCATGAATAGAGATGGCTAATTAACATTTACAGATAAATGAAGTGAAGTATGAGGGCAAGTGATAAGCAAAAAAATAGTACATACTTCACTGTATGCAAACAAAGTAGTCTTTACTGCAAACAAACAGACACACACACACACACACAATGAAAACACAAAAGAAATGGCAGACATTTACAACTGGTTTGTCAAACTCTTTAGTAGCTCTCAATAGATGTAGCCTGTAACCACTGTGTAGTCAATTATTTTCATTCCCCCACTGCACAGTAGCACAGTCCCACAGTCACAGCACATATCCAGAGGTTGACAATACAAATAACAGACCCATGACACAGATTCTTCAACATGCAGTATTAGCTTCATGAAGGGAGAATGAGAGTATGAATGCAATATCTGCATATTTCTGCAGATTGCTTTTCTCTCCATATCAACTAATATGTATTTGGGCAGGTTGCTGATGCACTGCTGATGAATTGTAATGAAAATGTTTTCCAGCAGCTACACTTGAAACACGGATTGGAGCCTAAATAAATTGTTTTCCCTCTGAAAGTGAGATTGCTCATTAACCTCAGACCTCAGTTAAACCTATTTGCCTAAAACATAAGTAGGGAAAAAAGACAGCTGTCACACCAATCATCTGGGTCTGAAAGTCAATGAGCATCTATCCCAAGGCTAAATCAACACCACACACCAACACATTGTTTTCTCTTTTTGTTTTTGTTTGTGAACAGATTTTTGTGTAAGAACAAATACAAGATCAATCAGCCACTCAAATCTGAGTGAGAAAATAGCAGCTTTAGACTAATTTCAAAATAATCATCATTCACAGAGTTCCCCATTCCTTTTTCTACAAAAATATACATCCATATTTCATATACATATACATATTTCACATAAATAAGAAAGGAAAAACTAGAAGAAGAGAAGGGCTGTCCTGGGGTCTTCTGAGGATTCTGTCACATGCACTACATCTCAATTTTTCATGATGTCTCTGAAATAATCGTACAGTATAGGCCACACGTAGGCATCCAGGTACATGAAGGATGACTGAGTGAGTGTGAACGTGTGTGTGTGTGCGTGTGTGTGTGAGTTCAAGGTAAGTGGTAAGCTCTCCACAAAAAGATTAGCTATAGCTGTGGAAAGCAAACGTGAAATGGCAACAGTAATAGATCACAAAACACAAAACATCACTGTAGTAGAAACAGTTCAGAATCAGATTACCCTCAATCAAGAAACTGCACACAACTTATAATATATAAGTAATAATATGTGGAATGTTACAAGGAATAACAGTGAAATGGCAACAATAATAGATCATAAAATGAAAAATAGTATATCACTGTCGTAGAAACATTAACTTACCCTAAAACAAGAACCTGACTAAACTTTTTTTTACCATCAGACTATGCAGAATATTACAGTGATCTCTACCATAGGCCTGCACCCCTGGTAAAGTTAAGCTACAAAAGTAGGTAGGCCTAAGAAAAATTATCTTTTGGTGATTTATCTTAGTTTTAAAATGAAATAAATAAATAGGTGAAATAAATAGTTTTTCTCAAAACACCTTTGCCAAAACCAATGCTTTAAAGACAGAATTTATTTACTAAAGTTTAAAGCAGAATTCACGTCCATTCAGCATCAAAATATTGTGACACAGAGATCGTCATTCATCATCACAGGAAAACCAAACAAATAGCAAGACACTGATGAATGCAAGATATTTTGACCTCTGTGAGTCAGGTACAGGTATAATATAAACATCTACTTACTTGGAAATGCCCACAATTATAAATAACACAAGATAAGTCCTTGCAATGCCTTAACTGAGAGTTTGAGAGAGATTTATGCACATGCGTATCCCAGTCTTCAAGATTAGAACAAATAGACGTTTAGAAAAGCAGAGCAAAGTCAAAGGACTATGGAAAAGCCAAGCGGGAAAGACCAGATCAAAGGTAGTATTTCTTCTCACTTTCTCTGTACCTATCTATGTTAGTGTAGCCTACCCTATCTTTTCTTTCCCATAGTGATTATATTAATGTGTTGTCTGTTGAGTCTATTTGTCGGGTAAATTTTGAGTAATGTTAGCTAGTTTGTGTTTTCGGTCTACCGAGTTAGCTAACTTTAACACCACTTGTGATGCCACATGCTTAAAGCGGAGGTGAGGCGTTCTGAATGGCATTTGTTTGTGTACATCTGGTGTATAATCATTTCCACAACCCCTCATACATTAGACATTCAAAATTGTTTATTTTTTCATTCTTATGACAATACAGGGTGTAGCACAATTCCCACGGACCAATCATATGCCTGCATTGTTTTTTGAAAGTAAAGCTCAACTCTAACATTGGAAGTTTGCGCCTTTTTTTCTCCCCAGTCAGTCGCAGTTCTCACTTTTAGTGTTAGCTATAATCTAGCAATGATCTAGCAATGGTCTATGCTAGAGTGGAGCTAAAAGTTCTACCGTCAGACTATGGATAAAGGTAAAACTCAATCGTTTAACTCAAGGGGAGGTGGAAAATTAGTGTATGCATATCCCCATATCCCTTCATATACCCTTCAACAGGTTTACAGTATGTGTTTTTAACACTAGCTAACCTTTAAAGCAGCTGGTTTATACTGTGAAATTTACATTTGGGAATATAGCTTACTGTAATGTGCTATACATTGTCACCATATTTTTTACAGTGATGTTCTGGCAACTGCAACTGCCAGTATTTTACCATAATTTTCACAGGTTTTTTTTATTTTATTTTTTACAATGTATGGACTATATATGCCAACTCAGCCCAAAACCATGAAGAGAACATACTAGAAAACATTACAGCAAAAACTACAACAAAGACATTAGAGTTGGCAGAGATGTCATTTACAGGTGAAGAAGGGGAGCAGTCTAAGTGCACTTGGTCCCACTAATATGCATATGCATGTTTTTTAAATGTTAATGGACCTGGGAAATGCATTACAAATGTACAAAAAAGATCTTAAAAGTAGTAGTATACACAGGAACAATTTCACTTTCCCACATCTAAAAGCATTTCAATTTCAACACATAAAAACACAGATTGCTATTTCAAGGGGTAGATATATTAATGAAACATTTCTTTCTATTTTAAGTAGTGGGGGCTATAAACTAGACCTAGACGACCCTGTTTTAGGCCTAAGGCACATATGAAACGTGGCTTCAAATAGTAATGGACAGAGGGATGAACACAAGCATGTCTGATGAGGGAGATACACTATTTTGGCAACAGAATAGAGAGGGTAAAAACACAACACACACACACACACACACACACACACACACACACACATACTAAATTTAAGTGACAGCTAAAGTAATCATGTTGCAAATGCAAGCCTGACTTTCTCTCTCCTCTCTCCAACCTTTCTCTCTCTCTCTCTCTATCCCTCTCTCTCTCTCTCTCTCTCTGCCTGACCCTCTCCCATGTGCTCTCTCTAGTGACAAACTCAGTATTCAGTCCTGCACGCACCTCTTCACTCTGGCCTGATGGATGATGTTCGGCTCAGTTACAGCTACAGCTGTGGTGTCCAAAGCCCCTCCTAGACAAACTGTGCACACTGACCCCTCATTCAACCACAGCAAGCAGAGGCCACCCCTCCATTCATCTTCCTTACTGTAAGCCAAGTCTCCATGGCTGAACTCCATGGTGCAAGGACACTATAAAGAATGCCATGTATCGAGGGGTGAGAACAATATTGGTGTGAGTGACATTTTAGTCAAAATTGTGATTTATATATCGCATGAACGTTCTTGCTGCTTTTTCTACTGGCTAAAATATATGAATAAGATCTAAAAAATGTTAGGGTTATTAATCAAAACCCAAAAGACTTAACACACAAGTTGAACAAGCTGGCACCAAAGGGATGTAATTAAAGGAAGTAATCAAGGATGTTATAAGGATGTAATAAAGGCAACAGTTTTGTTTTCAAAACTGAAATGTCACTGACCTGTGGTGTTTCTGCCACTTGCCCTCACAAGTCCTCAATGTGCTCAATGGAACATTCAAAGTTGTCAAGTCACTAAGACAATTAGATATAATAAAATTAGAATAAATTGTATTCATTTTGTGATGTATTTAGATATGCCGACCTGTCAGATGTACTGTTGTGGACCCGGCAGTGTTTGAGGATGCCTAGGGGAACTGGGAGCTTTTAGATCACCAGGCACGTTCTCTGTCCCACTAGATGATTTATTTACTGGCCTGGAGGCTCTGAGGTGCCGACAGATGAGGAGGCTCTCTTGAGAAGACACTCAGGTGATTCAGCATCAGCGCCTCCTGCTCCTGTAATGTGACAAGAGATGCTGCCATATCGGGGTATCTCAAGGAGCTGTGGTAGAGAGAGAGAGAGTGGGAGAGAGAGAGAGAGAGAGAGAGAGAGAGAAACAAGTGATGTGCTGCACACCAATACAGAACACTTTTCTCCTCACAATACAACAGACGTGCGCACACACAGACAGACAGACACAAAAACTTGGTGTGTGTGTGTGTGTGTGTGTGTGTGTGTGTGTGTGTGTGTGTGTGTATGTTTGCATTCACCCTCCATTTCATTTCCTATAGAGTACAGAAATAAGGCTTTAAATGATGACTGGGCCGAGACTTCTACTCCACAGTGAGTGTGAAGCGTTGTACAGCACTTCTCCCCACGGATCATTACAGTGTGCTCCTATTATCTCAACTAATTACCTCATCACTCACACACAAAAACGGCCTCACTCTCTCTCTACCACACACACACACACACACACACAATAGAGATCCATGTAGGCAAGGACAACCAAGCCCTCTGACCTTTTGACTCAAAACAGAATGGAATGGAAGTTCAACCTTACCTTTGCCAGGAGTGAATAAAATCATGATCATAGATTTGATTGCTGTAGCTGTGTGAGTGTGTGTGTGTGTGTGTGTGTTTGAGAGGGAGATCATTTGAATAACACACCTTAGGCAACCATGAAATGACTGGATAAAGTCCATTACCAAACTGTCATAAGCACTATGCACACAAGCTGCATAGAAATGCCCATGTCAAATGAGAATCTCCAGTGGCCCAACATGCAATGGGATGCTATTGCTGTTTTACATACATGTCATTTGCCTCCACATAACTGAATGCGGAATAGACTTAGGCAGTTTAGTGCAGGCCTGATCTGCATGCTATTCACATCAGTTTTACTCACCCATTTTCAAGTAGCTCTGGTGTTCTGCAACAACGTCTGAGGTCTGGCAAACTGAGACCGGGAAAAGGTATGAGTATAAAATCAGTGTTTTTCTCTTGTTTTTGAGAGGTCCACCTCCTCAGCTTCTAGTCACACTTTGTAGAGCACACTGTAGTTTTCTTCTTAAAACCCACCAATCCTTGAGTGCTTCTGAAACAGGGATAAGAGAGGGTGTGAGAGTGTGTGTGTGTGCGTGTGTGTGTGTGTGTGTGTGAGAGAGAGAGAGAGAGAGAGAGAGCAATGGAGATGAAAAAATGGAGAGAGAGAGAGCAGGAGAAGTAGAGAGATGGAGAGAATGAGACAAGGAGGAGGAAAAATGGTTGCACATGGCCAGACGGCTGCATCTCTGAGTGACACATGAATTAACTCCCAGAGATCGAAGGGCGGCTATCATCATGCAGCAGCTTCTGCAAGCGCAAGCTGTGACGACAAACTAACCCTTGAGCCTGGATGCCCACATCCACACAAGCCACCACTGTGGGAATAAAAAGCCTGTTTATGAATAGTGGGTGAAAAAGCCTCAAGCAGTGAGGAATAAAAAACAGTAAGACTTAAACAATACTGAAGTCCAGCATTCACAATTCATTATAAATACGTTTATAAATGAATTGTTATACATCACGGTATCTCGTGAGTATACTCATAAATTATGAACAGACATGCTGTACAATGCAGTTATAGATATAGAATGAAATTCAGCCAGATATGTGGGGATATGTGTATTTTTACAATGGCGTCAAACATGATTCAACCAATCATAATCGAGGGTGGAATTGTCTGTTTTAGAAATCTTTATTAAGGACACTTTTTGAGTTCTTTGTAATTACATAGTCAATTAAAGAAATTATAAATGTTTTATAAATGCTTCATAACAACATAAATAGTCCTGCCAAAAAAACATTTGAACCACAATATCTAAACATAAATAACAGTTGAAGCTTCCGATCTGGTCCCTAGCCTATTCTTTTGAGCAGGAAACACAGACAAGGAGATTTATCATCTTCCCCTGGTTGTGGCATCCTCTCTGGTCCACTCCCCTATGCTGTAGCATAACCCCTTGTGCTTAACATCCGACAGTGTTTGTTCTCTTGTCTGAGAAAGACCCAGAAAAATAGCAGCATTTAAAAGGCTGTTTGGGGCCCTGTCTGTGCACAGTAACAGACCACCCTGACAGTCACACACAACCTGCATTTAGACCGTTCACACACCGGGGATCAGACTTGGACTTGGGACAAAAATCAATGGAAGGAAAAAGGGTAAACCTTAAACAACACAGTGGAGGTCAAACTTACATGGTCCTGGTTTAGCCTGGCTACAGACCTCTCATTGTTTACCAAAAGCATCACTGAAAATATAGACTTTTCTCTTCCTCTGTCCAAGATGGGTGAGTCAACATAAATACTACATGAGAGGTGTTGATGGCTTTCAGTAAGGTCTTACATCTTGCTTTGATCTGTTCAGCTGATAAAGCCCATTGCTGACACATCTGATTTTCAGAAGTCACATGCAGAGAATAAAGAACATGTAGGTTGTTGCACTGTGATTCATTAGTATCTGTACTAATGTTGGTAACTGTAAAACAACCGCTGTGAGGGGATTAGTGTTATAAGTAGGTGTGTGGAAATATCATTAGCAAGACCTATGCATTGGTGAATTCATATTTCCGTTGTTATAGCTATTCATAACAGCCAAACAGCATAACAGTCTTCAATCAGCGGTGCACTCAAATTTCCAAACATAGGCAAACATTTGCATCCATAGGTGAATGTTGCTGAACATATGTATATATTGAACACTCACAAGCTGCTTGAGAGGGAAGTCCTTCACAAACATATCTGAGTAGAATGTTACCAATAAGATGGAATGTTTCCAGTCCAAAGGAACCCATGAATTCACCATGAATGTTCATCTCAAAATGCAAATAATAATACATATCTCGATCATACCTCTGATGTGCTTGGAGTAGATGGGGTATGGCAGTGTAAGGCAAAGGGGGGTGCTGAAGAATGGGATGAAGATCTAAGCTGAGTCATACTATGCATGGTGTCCAAACAACAGCTGGCCCTGACCCCCAGAATGGACACAGATGGCATAGCGGTGTGGACATCTAACCTGTTTTAGATGAACTCCTCTAGAAGGGACAAGGTTGGCCTCCGCTGCCTTCGCCACACTGACAATCTGACACCAGATGATCATTTCATTCATGTGACACAAACATACACTGTCAGACACAAGGAAAAGATTTATTACTACAAACAAATTGGAGGCATCTGGTTGTCTGCTGCGTCCCATTCAAGTCTTTGTTATTTTCAGGACACTAAGTGTAATGAACCCCTCCACAAGCACCAGTTGGTTTCTGCCTGCTTGTATGGTCCCAAACCTCACAGCAGGATCTGAGATCCTCTTGCTGCATTGTACATGATGGTCTTCATGCCATAAACCCTTTACTGTATTCCACAGACCGTTGTCCTTATCTTTGATCTGCTATCTCTATGGCTGTATGTCCTACTCTGGATCAAATCTTCAGCTCTGTTTTTCCTGCCTCCGAAGTCTCTGATGTAGAACTGATGTGGTCCTGATGACAGCCTTGGGGGAGAGAGAGAGAGATGAGAAGGATGAGGAAGCGTGCTGGACCTCACTGATACTGTGTCTTACATAAGAAGCAAATCTGTGGCTTTCACTGGCCTCCAGCTATCGCTCCTATCTGCCTGCAAGGGTTTGGCCATGTAAGCAGGCTGAGATAGCATCAGGCTAGCAGACTCGCTCTTGCAATAGAGATGAAAACACCAGCCTCGGCCCCGGCCAGGGGAAGCAGAAGGAATGGGATGGAAAAAGGAGCGGAGATCCGGAGCTGAACTTTTTTGTTCCTTTGGGTTCTGCTGACAGCTGACCAAACACAAGTTCAGTCTGGCACAGGTCTGGTCTGGCAGACAGTTAGTGCAGACATTCTCCTCAATCACACACACACACACGCACACGCACATGCACACACTCACACACACACACACACACACACACACACACACACACACATTCAAGCATATTCTCTCCTTTTGTCTCTCTCTCTCTCTCTCTCTCTCTCAGATATGCACATATACTCACTCACTTTCTCTGGCACAAAACACACACAATTTTTCTCTCCCCCTCTCTCTCTTTCTCTCTCATACACACACACACACTCAGATACACACATACATACATACACACACACAAACACACACACACACACACACAAATTACAGCAGGCAGATGGAACAAATGCTGTCCACTCACACTGGTCTGCCCTGTGGAAAAAGAGGTCAGGGCAACAGATTTCTTCCTTTTTTCATTTTTCATTTCATTTTTCATTATATATTTCTTATGGACAGTTCAGCTTGCCATGATTAATGATCATGATAAATTCATTAGATAGCAAAATGAAACACTCTGGATTGAATTCCCTCACAGAGGAGAAGTTGATTATCTCAGAATTTATGTGTGGTTAGAAATGCTCTTTAAGAAAGAAATAAATACATTGCACAGGCATTAATTGAGGAAACTCTTCACAACCACCATGAGGAACACATCAAAACACCATCACATACATTACGAGGCTACTTTGTAGTAACATGTTTATTACATTATAATAAATAATATATATATGCAATGGCATAAATGACATTCTATGTTCTCAGTGTTATAATACTACTTTAGCACACATCCAAAATACTTCAAGTGTACCCCTAGTCATCACTGAGAGCATCACTAAAACGACTCCACTATAAGGTCTCTGGCTTTCTCCTCTTGATTTGTTTTCTTGGTCTGTCGCCCTTGAAGTGAGCTATGCCTATGTGTGTGGGTGGTGTAATGTCCATGAGCACACACAGAAAGCTTTAAGTACCTCCACTGGAAAAGTCCGACTTGATTGGATGGCCACAGGATTGACAAAGGAGTTAGTGGGAGGTAGTAAACAAGCCTGCATTCTGACGCCAGCACACACACACACACACACACACACACAAACTCAATAGATCACATGCACACACACATTCACTTACTGACAAACTTACTTATGGACAAACTAACTTTTGTAGACACACACATACAAACAAATACAAATTTCACCCACCCACACCCACACACTCAATCACAAAACTCACTTCCCCACAGTCACACATGAACAAACACAAACACAAACACAAACACAAACACACACACACACACACACACACACACACACACATGCACATGGGTACACACCTACCTCTAATACCCTTCTAATTCTCTCCCTCCCTGGCCTCATCCACCTCACAGCTCTCCTTGGAGGTTTGCACTGAAGCCCCTCATGACAAATCACCTCACTCACCTAGATGCCATGTGCCCTACATGGCCTCTCTCTGCATCAGATGCCTCAGGCCAACTTCTCAGACCACACAGGAGCCACACCACTGGCCTTAATGAGACTGCAGGGAGACAGTGGCAGTGAAAGCTAATAGGCATTGTGATGCATCACATGACTTGTGTTACCTGGCAGCAATGCAAAAACAGTAAGGCTAGTGTAACACAGCATGTAGCAGTGTGATGTTTCCCCACTAATCACATGACCAGATCTTAAGATTTACTTCTGACTTTTTTTGTTTTTGAATTCTTAGGTGTGATTTTTAGTTTTCATATGATTATTATTCTGACGAAACATACACTATGCAAGAATTTGTTAATTTACCAGCTTCATAGCCACTTTTTCGGTAAAATGACTCATGGGGCTAATGAAGGCTTTTTTTGCTCCTTTGCTCCTTGATCTCTTGATGAACTACCATGGTTGCAAGATAAGGTACTGATGCCTCGCCAGTGAACAAAACTGAAAATAACTTTGCCTGATGAGGTTGTGATTATTACCTTGACAGTCACCATACATAACGTAACATATATAATTATAATTACTGGTTCCTATCCTTTGGCTTGTAAACAAATCCACAGGTATTGGCAGGAAATAAGGACCCTGGTGTAAGTTACAAAAAGAAAACAGTGACTTGAGTAGGAGCTATGTAGTTTAAAAATCCTGGACTTGCAGAGGATTGCTTTAGCTTTTTCAACCGTCTCACTGAATTTGATTGCAGACAGCCTCTTTGAGTGAGAGTGGACTAGGAAATCTACCATTTGAAGGAGTCAGACTATTATTGGTTGGGGTTCATTTGTGCTCAAGGATATGAGAGGACAAGGACAAGTTTACTTTCTCTTGAAGTCATGCTAAGTCATGCTGATCCGACTAACACTGACATATTGGTTAAATGACATTCACACAAACTGAAAATGAGACAAATCTGTGCAGATGAAAGTCAACGGTTCCTTATTTTCATTCGGCACACATGCTCCTAGGTTTAAATGGTGGCATTGAAAAAAGCTGAGACCCTTTGTGCTTATACATTAAAGGTGCCCTTGAAAATCATTTAATATAAAATTATATCCATTAACTGGATTTTAGTTCTTTTAAAGATACACTTAACCTTTGAAACTGACATCCGCACCGGGTCCAACACACTCATTCTTCTCTGTCAGATTACTCAGCGACTTTTGGTCACACAAACATCACAACCATATCACATGAAACTTTATTTTACTGCGAAAATTACTGTTGAATTTATTTCAAAATAAATGTCACTAATACAGCTCTGCGTCCAGTTCATACCCATTCAAACTGCATATCAAAATAAACAGGAGATCCTACTGATTCATATGGTGTATATCATTCCTCTGTATGATAAGCTGTTCCCGAGTAATTCAGTCTTGAAATCAGATGAAATTTCTCCATTGTCTCCATGTCTCTAAGACTCCAAGACTGATGTAAGCCACATGTAAGTAACATCACATCAGACACTGCCATAGCCTGGGCAGTCCTGGATAGCCTAGGCAGTCCTGAAAAAAGATATACCATGCGTTGATGGGCCTTATAATGACTGAGAAAAGAGCTTAATAGTAAAGGTAGTGGAATTACCCCGAAAATTTCCAAGGGCTGAAAGGGTTAAGCGCCCATCCCACGCCCTCCCCATGCATACACACCCAGACTGACACACACACACACACGCACACACATACTTGGCCGGTATGGGAACACAATGTAACAACAGAATTCCAGTGTTGAATTAAGAAGTTCTCTATTGGTTAAGGGCTAAAAGTTCTTAACACCAGAGAACAAGGCTGTCGACAGAGGACAAATTGAGACATTGAGTACTTTTCACTTAACCAGTCCACCAAGTTTCATAATAATTGTCCTTGTGTTTTTTTTGTGCAATCTTGTCAAAAGACAAACAAATGGCAAAACTCCTTGGTGGTCCCATCTGTTCACAAGGACAAGCATTTTCAGTAGTCAAAAAATCAACTTCGTCAAAAGGAAGGCACAGCAACTAAACAACCCATAAACAACAGCAAAAATAATAATTCAACTGTGGGCTTCAGTATGATATAAGAATTGAAATCAAACAGAAGTCAATGCCCTAGTCCTTTTTCACCATGGGAAAGATAGCAGAATACATATATCCATTCAAGAAAGAGTGATCACTTCTGTAAGCCTTCAACCTTCTCCATTACCCTTTTCACAGCTAGTGATATATCTCAAGATCCTTGTCTTCCTTATATCTATCACTACATCATTCTACTATGTCTGGTTTGTTAGTCTGTATCTTGAACATTCAGAGGTTCATCTCATTTCAAATTTGAAACTTCCAGCCCATACTCAGCACAAATGTCCCTATACTATACATCATCCCAGCCACCTTATGGCACGCTGTATGCCTTGTCTACAAGCATCTTGCATTCTGTTGTTAGATGTTGGGCTGTCTCAAAGGTTTCCTTACACAGTCTTTCCTTGTATGTTGGACCCTATTGGTCTTGTACCCAGGGACTGATCTTGTGTAGTGATGATCAGTGGTAATCGGAAATCTTAGATGAAAATTTGCTCACAGTCAATTTTGCCATTTGTATCTCTCGGGGCACCGATGGTGTTGGGGCCATGCTAAAAATTTTTGGCCCTATGTCAAAGTGCCAGGCCCTTAGAATCAGTTAAGGGTCTGTGATGAGAGACAGTTAAGGGTCTGTGATGTTTTGGGTTTGTTTTAATTCTAAAGACTCTAGGAATCTCATTAGGGTGGATGTCATCATGAACTCTATGAAATACTTGACCATTTTTAATCAGAATGTGTCTGTCGCTGTCAAGGCAATAAAAGTGTATAATACTTGGCTCATCCAGTAGGTCATTAAACCAAAAGATAGGTTCATATAATCAAAAACATGACTTACTGATAACAAAATTAGCCTTCACCCTGGTTGTCTCAGTCCCCTGATCTTAACGGTACAGTAAACCAAAGAGTTAAGCACCAGAGAGGAGCTAAGAATATGGACAACCTGGATAGATTCTGTGAAGAGGTCTCAAATCCATTTCTTGTGTTCTCCCACTTTGTGGCATGTCAAAGGAGATAGCTTACGCTTGCATTATTGGCAAAGAGTAGCTTTACAATGTACAAAATGCAGGGGTGCCAATAATTGGGGCACATGTGTTCTTGGCACAAAAACATTTATTTCTTTAAAATGCAGTTCTCTATATCAGAATGAATTTGTTTCTGTTCAAAGTTGTATTTTTTCTCAATGTTTTCATTATTTGATTAAGGAAAATTACTAATAGATTATTTTTTAAATGGGCTTTGGGGTAGGGTGCTGTATTTGTAGTTCCATTCTCCCCATTGCTGGCAATGACATGCATTTATAATATAAAATCTGCGTCACAATTGACAACACAATTAAGCTTGGCATCAGCAGGCAGCAGACGCATCGCACAGTGTCTCATCTGCGCCAGATGTAACACCTCAATCACAACATCTAATTAAAACAGTCAGCACCCATTACGTCTGCAGCATTCACTGAGGCGAAAGGATCTCTTTGAGGAGATGGAGAGGGAAAGGAAAGGCACAAGTGTCGGCTACATGCCTTAGTAAGACAGACATTGGAGGAGGGGGCAGAGGAAAAGCACTTAGGACAGCAGTGATATAGGGATGGAGCCACTCTTATAGGGCTCCTAAGCTGGAGGATTATGCCTTGGAGCTGACGAGGTCATGGAAACCCATACTGATGAGTTTAGCCGAGACATGGAGGTGATCATCAAACACTGACATGATGGAGAGATGAAGAGAGAAAGAGAGAGAGAGAGAGAGAGGGAAAGGGAGAGGAGCTACTCAGGAAGCTAGTGTCTTTGTGTGTCAGGCCAAGATGAAGAATATGAGGAGTTTTGTCATAGTTTGCTGGACGCTTTAACTTTCTCTCTCTCTCTCTCTCTCTCTCTCTCTCTCTCTCTCTCTCTCTCTAACTTCCTCACACCACACACACTCACATACACAAGCATGCACAAAAATAATGCAGGCACACATATACAAGTGCACACATGTGCATGAGGATGCACAAAAAAGAAACCCTCACTGAACACAGTCTCTCTCTCTCTCTCTCTCTCTCTCTCTCTCTCTCTCTCTCTCTCTCACACACACACACACACACACACACACACACACACACACTAAACACCTAACTCCAAACTCTTTTGTCTGCTACTCCATTGCCCAGGGCTCCAATGCTACACTTCTGAGGAGGAAGAGGAAAACCCATATTGTCTCCCAGCTCTTCGCATCTTTCCGGCCTCGAGCCATAATCCAATCTCAAGGTCTCTCACGGTAGATCTTTTTTTTTGTTGTTTTTTTTTTTGGTAAATCGAGATTGCTGGTGAATAATTTTCATGGCATGTTTACCACGGATGGTTTCTCTGTCATTATTGAACCCTCCACTGAGTGAAACCCTTCAATTCAAACAAACATCTCAACAGGAAATACGATTACGCTCCTCACAATCCTGCAAAATTACACCAACCGGGGAAGAGGCGAACCGCAGGGTCGTCGTTATTGCACAGATTAAAATTGAGACCACCTTGGAAGGCAATTAAAGCTAACACGACTAAATGAAAGGAGGATTTTTAGAGGCCATGCGGAATCTTTCTCAGTTTGCCCCTCCTGCATGGGGCGGCGTGTGAATGAATACAGACAGACAGGTGCCCGGGGTTGATAGGCAAACGCACAGCAAGCAGCACGGAGTATACCGCATCACGCTTTGGCCACCACCACCAACCCCGCTGCCTCAGACAGTATGCAGATGCCACGGTTCATTCAGAGCGATGGCCTGGAGAGCTGAGCAGCAAGATACAGCATGGCTGATGCAGTTTCGCTCCAGATGCCAAAGCCTTTGGAAGGAGAAGGCTCTGGTGAAGGGTGTCAGAACGCTGGGGCCCTGGTGTTTGTGTTTGTGTGTCCTACCTCTTAGCCAAGAGGAAAAGCTTTCTATTTATAGGCCCTTTCCAAGGGTGGCCCCTCCAAATGCTTTGTGATGCTACATGCTGTGATGGATTATGGTTATAGAGAAATTCACCATCAAAACTAAAATGACAATCCTTAAAAAGTTTAGCTTAGGTAAGAATTGTTAATGTTCAACTTTGAACACACTGTTCCCTTCCCTTAGTCCCATTCAACAAATACCTATGGGTCATTAAGAGAACATTTTGTCTGTTTATCTTGTATTGTACAATTGTACAATAAGACAACACACAGTTTACACACAGTTTTGCATTAAAAGCTGGAGTCTAATACTGCAGGATTTTACACAAATATTTAATGTCCACTATGGTTAGCGGAAGCAACAAAGTGAACAGGAGCCTTCTGTCTTTCTGAACATGAAAGAGTGCTTGTTTTTTATTCCCAGAGACGTTTGCTGAGGCTTTCAGTCCAAACCTCCCCTTTTCATTTGCAGTCAGGTGGGGCAGCATAATAAAATGGTTTGAGTCAGTAGGGCCTTTGGAACAGCCAGGCAGGTAGGCATGCCTGAGGCAAAGTATGGCAAAAAGTACACACCACAAGCTTAGGAGACCACCTGCACTCCTCTGATTTCATAGATCATCCCATCTGTTTTTAGTTCTGACTTCACTCACAAAGGAAGTAAAAAAAACAGTTTCATGCTGTGTTAACTTTGAATACGCAAGTCTGTCGTTAATGCCAATCAAAAACCAGCAACACTGGATGTAAGCAGGAGAACGGTTCTGTGTGTGTATGGTGAGGTACACAGGTAAAGTGCATGTTCTAAGTCATCATTTATACTCATGAAAACTGCAAATGCTGCTGCACTCAGCTCTGAGCAGTGCTGTGGGCACTTAGGTGATTATTACATGGCTATAGGCACTTAAAGAAATATTTCTGAAATTAAACTGGACACAGCATTTTTACACAGTTTACTGTTAAATCATATATATCATAAATATTGTGCACTAATGTAACTTGCTAGTTTAAGATTGATGACACATTGATGAACCTGGTGTGCCTTTGAAGGCAAAATGGATACTGTACCACACTACAACTCGGTTTGAGTTTTATAGCCCAAGGTTAAATTACACTGGAAGAATGAACTCATTTTGTCTGCTCAGTCTTGCCTGCTCTTCAAAACAAATGCACTGATCAAGGATGTCTGACTGTGGCACTGAGAAAGAACCGTTAGAGATGCTTAGTATAATAAGTGACACTATAATAATAAATATAGTAAGATTGCAAACTGGAAGAGTTACTTTAGACATGAGGCCCAAAAAACTGGCATGTCCTCTCCGCGTGTGGTAATGATTTGCACAGACAGTGGAATAATTTAATAACAGCATGATGTCAAATACACTTCTTAGATATACTATTTTTTATATTTCCTCAGAAAATTATGATCTTGTATTCTCTTTGGCCACTGCAAGACCCACTCACTATATGCTCTATAGGGCCATCGGTTTAAGTGGCAACCCTGAAACAGACGATCCACTCATTCTCAGAGTTTTCTGGGCTAATCAGATTCCATTTCTATGCACTGATGCTCTGTCCTTTCGTTCTTCTCCTGGTCTCTTGCCCCTATGGTCACTGTAGATTTAAAGAGCAGTTGAGATGGTAAATATGATGTACATGACATACCACATCCATTCCTGGTCCTAGTACACGCCCTACCTACTGCACTCTTCACTACCTAAACAGGTCAACCAAAAGCAATTGGACATTTCCAGTGGGAGATTTTCACGCATTTCTGCTCACAATTGTAAGGTCATATCATCCTTAAGATTTGTCCATGGCTCAGTAGTTGGAGGCTTAGTAGTTTAGTCTTGAATAATAATAATAATAATAATAATAATAACAATAATAATAATAATAATAATAATAATAATAATAATAATAATAATAGTAATAATAACAATAATAATAATAATAATAATAATAATAATAATAATAATAATAATAATAATAATAATAATAATAAACATTCCAGACAGAGAGCTGAACTGAAGAGGTGTAGTCCCTCTGCTCAGAAGACATTACTGCCTATCAGAAACACATTATGCCAATAAGTCTCCTGTCTCTCTTGATTGTAGTAATATAAGCTGTCATGGCCACATCAACACACAAAGTGAATTTGGGTGAGTAATTCCCAGGAATCACCTGGATGGAGATCATACTTTCCTCCCTTGTACCTTCACAAAATTGCCAACTGCTCTGCCAGTCATTCCACCCCTCTCCTCAAAAAAGAATAGAAAAGAAAAAATATATAAGTACGTTTCCACCTCGTTCACTGTGAAATAGCACCCATGAAAAAGTAACTGTTACTGGTACTTAATAAATGAACAGGTAAACCCAGTTGAGCCTACTAACTTATTCATAGATGCTCACGCATGAGTGGCATCGCTGCCCTCACTGAAACTGTGCTTAATGCAGCCCAGACTTGAACCAAGACTGGGCCGAACCTGCTGGCTCCTGCCACAGTGGTGGCTCTGGATGCTGGTGAGTGGACATGACAGGGCCCGTGTGCAAATCAAATGGATGCATAAAAAATGGAAGAGGCCTCTCAAGATACCGCTGATACCCCCTCAGCCATGAACACTCCAGCACCGACTTGCCACGGCCTTCAAAATAGCTGGGGACAGGGCAGATAGGTTAACACCTGAGCTCCATTCATTGAAACAGCTCTGGTATCATCACCTGAAAAATAAATGCATTTAACTGTGAATCCTTCCAAATGATTGCTGTGCATCTTTCTGAATCTGTCTATATACAGTATGTTTGACAAGTTCATGTTTGAAAATGATGTAGTGTTTCTCCAGGATCATCTAGTAAGGCCCCACATTATAAATACCAGTGGGTTAAATTTCCAATGAATGCAGATTGATAAAGTGCTATACTATCTGACTATATGCTTTACAGTAATGCCTGTCACTTTGAACAGAAAAAAAACATCTGCACTGAATAAATGAATAAATGTAATGTAAATTTGATGTAAATGTATTTTCATTTGCTGCAGAAAAAATTCATACAGCATATTACCTTTTTCCTGGATTTTAGAATGATTTTACAAATGACAGCCTCCCGGTGTATGTGATTATCATGCCACGCAGGGTTGTGATAGCAAAAATGTCACATTAATACTCTCTCTCTCCCACTCTCTCCTAAAGCCTTTTGAGTATAACATCCTTTCAAACAACCCAAGGGCCTTGAAAGGAATGCTTTCTCCATTTAGAGAACATTTTGTGCTCAACAGCTCAATAGATGTATTTGCTGAGAGCAGTCTATGAAAGAAGGAAAAATAAAAAAAAAATGTGTAAAGAAGTTTCCTTCCAGCCTCTAAGTCTCTTTTACAAGTATGAAGGCCTATGTTGTGAATCTGTATTTTTCTCCCTGCAGCTCTGGGGAACTGCAGCTGCAGTCAACAATCATCTCAAATCACTGCAGAACCGAGATTTGTCACACATGATTGGTACAGAACAGATGATGGAAACACAGTTGTTAAAACAGCCAAAGTGTTTTCTTCACAGAGCCATGAACTCTGGCTAGAAGTCAAGTACAGGTGCATTTAGTGATACAAAGTCATTTTATCATACCCTTCACACAAGACTGGTTTATAACTCCACTTACAACAATTTAATTAATTAATTCAATAAATTAATAAATAAGACATGATTTTATAATCTATTCATGCAACATCTCCCATTCAGGCATTCTAGAAGTTTCTAAATTAATGAAGCACTACAAGCTGTAGTGTTTAATGCCGGTTGGCTTTAAAGCGTTTTGGCTGCATAGTAGCACACCTGCACTGTAATTATTTAGTGACGCCACCCATAACAATGCACTTTGAGCCAAATGAAGGTAATTCTCACTGAAGGAAGGCCATTCTAATTTCTGCCTTTGGATATGTGCCTGAATCTTTAGATGAAAGTGAACTGGACAATCCCGCAGTAGGAATGTGACAGAACAAGAGCTATAGTATTGTTTAAATGTCTTGTAAATTTATTTTTAAAGTGACCTCTATAACAGAATATAGCAAATAGTCAAATATTCATCATAATCATTCACCTCATACAGATGTTTTCATTGGTGTTATGTATGTGACAAAAAAGTCAGTTTTCCTTGTATTTGTCAAAAAAAAAAAAATTCTGTCAGCCAAATTAGACTTGTATACACAGGCTGAAACAGTTGTTCCAAAAGTCAGCTGTACCTTGTAGTTACAAGAGTCAGCTGTACTCAGGCATACCCAGTCAGGGCGGCCCAGAGAGTTCCTGCTTTCTTGACTGTAAGGCTAATTAATAGAGGACCGGAGAGAATCTAATATTCCCTGTTCTGGCCCATTAGAAATAGGATGCTACTTGGCATGGTGTGCTCGATAGCATCAGTGTGCACGTGGCCATACGGACAGGTGGATGTCGCCTAACGGGTGCAGTGTGGGATTGATGAAGTGCTTGCAGAGGTCCTGGCCTCAGAGTGGAAGTCTTCTGGAGGTGGTTGCTGGACCAAATAGCCTCCCTGGATCTAATCTGCACCAAGCTGCATCTGCAGGGCATGTGGCCAGACGGAAGTGTCTGGATGCTACACCCCCAGAGGTCGATTAATGAGCTACCTGAAGAGGTCCTGCCCCGGGTATGAGAGAGGAAGATGTTCACCAGCTCCAGCAACTTTCCCAAGCTCAGAGCAACTTCCTCAGGCCTTCCACTGGTCTGTGTATTAGCATCTGAATGGATTGATCTCAAGCTTGTTCTTTTAATCTTGGATTGGTCACTTGGCCAGTCAAAGTCATTATATATGAATGGCTGGTTTAATGTTTTCCTTGCAGACATAACAATACTATGTATGAGGAGGAGTGATATTTGATCTAAATAGTTCCAGTGATGTAGAAATGAAAACAAAACAGAAATGTATTAAACCTTTTGGAAAACTTTGCTCTATTGGAAAAATTCTAAAATGGAAAAACCTTTCCATTGGGAGGCATAACAAGAATCATTCATCTTTGTTTGGAACATGGAGTGTCTCAATTACTCCTCTGGGTTGTTTACTTTCAGTTCTTACAGTTCTTCTTCACTGAATGGACAAAAAAAAAGAAATTTTTGATGGATTAATTTTCTAAATTCTGATGTTTATGCTAGTCAGATATACATGTAAGATTGCATTTAACAATGATTATATAAATTGTATTGAAAATAGCAACATCAGTCACAGGCTGTGCGTACTTGATTGCGTCCCATAATTTGTCATACAGTAGAATCAGTATAGAGCAATCTGACTACTTCTGCAAGTAGCCTTAAGCACAGACTTAACATATAAAATACATGAAGAGCAGAAACTATTCAACATGAAACAATTAGTAGTTTGAAATAAAAGAAAACCATGGACATGCATGTCGGATACACTTTCTTTTAAGGTATCACTGTTACAGTGTATCTACCTAATTAGGTATAGTGGTACAACCTGTGTAACAACATGTAATATCATGTACTTGTATTGCACTTCAATAATGTATTTTCATGTACCTATATACTGTTCTAGGGTGGCAATGGGCTGAACCGAGACCCAAGACATCCTAATGTTGTTGTGGGTGAATCAATGCTCAAGACACCCTTATGTTGATCAACTAATTGAGGTTGCAGAGCTCAAGGGCAAATGACACGACACTGGTATACAAACCATGCTTAGTTCCGTTCTGAAGTCTTTATTGCCTTCACTGCCGTGTTTACTAGTAACATGGGTGCCATTACACTACATAATGCATATAACAGCAGTGTTGGTACACCCTTTTTGCTCTTTGATACAGTGGAATAAGCACAACCTTTTAAGACCAAAGGATCCTGTACAGGGTCCGGTAGAATGCAATGTTTTTTTCATCAGAATAAAACAACACACCACACGTAATCCACACATTTAAATCCTCCACACTACACTGTAGGAATCATATCAAAAGAAATAAAATACCGTTTCAACTGCCATCTGCCATGGTAGATATAGAGCTACCCAGCTCACAGCAGACACACAATCAAACTTCACATTTTATCTTCAGCATCTCATAGTTTGCCTTTGTGTTACAACATTTAACCAAATCCACAAGTGATTCCAAACAAAGGCAATAATTATCATGCCCTTACACTTTTGTTGTCATTCCGAGTTGATCCTTTACTTCTTTTATCAAAATGGATGATGCAAGGTCTGATACTGCAGCCACAGGTGCCTATCATTTTGCATATCCACGAAAAGTTTTTTTTTAGCTCCAAAAGGTGTTCAAATGGAGAGTATAGCCCTATACTTACTTAAACCACTGTAGATCTATATACTTTAAGGCATTTCAATCAAGTTTGGTACAGTTGTATCCAAGGTGTTCATGAATGAATTCAGTGGCATCTTGGTGCATATAATCATTGACATTAGGGTGTTATCTATTGTATAATTAAGCATACATTTTATGTGACGATATAAATTAATTTTTGTTCTATTTATAATCAAAAGGCACTAAGGTAAAGTAACACCCAAGCAATTCCAGACTGCTAACATGTTCTCTGGAGTCTTATCCTATCCATAGATACCAAGATTATGTTAATAGACTTGAAATGTTGTGGAGCTATTATTGATTTATTTTGGTTATGCTTTTCTTAGCAGGCCAAACCTCCCAGAAGCCTATAGGGCTTACAAGGGTTAAAATAAAGTGTACCTGCAACCTACATACACGTATGTCTTGTCGTCAATGTCTTGGAACATGTGTGAGGTTACACTACATAGTATGTTGTAAGAGTTCTGTTTAGTTGGCCAATATAAGGGTGTCCTGAGCATTGAATCACCTCTCTGGCATTAGGGTGCCTTGGGGCTCAGTTCAGCCCTTCACCTCTCTCAAAGAATTCAGTACTGGCAAAGCAGACTACTATAATACGCACTTCATATTACACTGTAACAACAATATGCAGGTAGGATACACAAAAATACATTGTGTAAGTACAACACTAATTCACGATATTACATATTGTTACACAGGTTGTACCACTGAACCTACTTAGGTAAATACGCTGTAACAACACTGTAAAATAAAGTGCTACCTGCATGTATTTTGAAGCCACAGTAACTGTCGCCAAGATATGTCTAAATGTAGTTTTGAATTGTAATTTAACATATCTTTCTAACAGGTTATGGGGGGTTGACATACCTCTTCGATGGTCCCGAGGAGTTATATATGTTCTTCTAACTCCATGTCACGTGAAGAGTAGTGTGTTTTGTGAAAAAGCTAATTCGGTGTGGTATGAAGTGTCTCAAAGCATTATAAAGCTTCAGTTTGTTTTTTTGTCTTATAAAGCTTTGTGACATGAGTACAGTCATGAAAATGTATAAACAGTAATGAATACTAATGTCATTAGTTATAAGGTTTTATTAATACAGTATAACCCTTTATGGATGCATTAAAAATGCTTTATGAACACCGCATTCATAGAAAGTGTTACCATTTGTGTTACCATTTTTGCTTGTATTCGTTAATCTTTTGACACATCAGTGGTTGTTTGTATACAGAAATTGTTTGATTGCTATTTGTTTCTGACGTATGATCCAAATTGGGGACGGCGTCATAAAATCTGTATTTCACTTCTCTATTGGCTGATTCAAAATTAAAATAAAGCCCACCCTTGAATGAATACTCAGACTATGGACTACATCCTGAATTGGCTGTGATTACCTTGCATGCTGCATGTTTAAGTGCAGTAATTGACCTAAATACTAGCTTAATAGGAAAACCTCAGCTGACAATCCAGTTTCTGATGGCCAGTTGACATCATGTAAAAGGATGGCACCAGCACAATTATGGTAACTGGTTTTCTCTTAGGCAGATTAGGATCTATTATGGTATTACAAGGCAATAATAGTCTCAGTTGCACAACACTAAAGCCAAATAAATTTAACCAATTTCGAATTAAAATCTAATGCAGATGTTCATATTATGTCAAATTATCACAGTGTTAGACCAAAATCAAAACCAAGGACCATCCAGCAGAATAACCAGCCAGTTTAACATAAATAAAAAATTGCCTGGAGATCACTGAGGTGTCTGATATAACTAGTCATCAGACGAAAGACAAAAAGCAGGGCCTAAACTCTAAAATGGCCTCGCTGCTCTCATGATCTGTACCACTAGGAATTCATCCCATATATAAAAGCCATTGCATTAAAGTGTGATAGAGTAAGTGTTTTATGCATGAAGCATGATCAAAAGCACATCTTATTGTAGAGGGACATCTTTCAAGGCTGAACTAAGCCACGTAACATTACACAGATATTCTCTCTACTATAAATTCTTGGGGAAACCTCAACCATTTGCCAAGCAGAGAAATTGAGGCAGGCATTGGTCTTCCAGGATGTCAGTCATATGTGGATGACAAAGGGAACCCTTTAAATGGACAGACTGAGATGAATTCTCCATTTTGTCCTGTTGGACCCAGCACTGCAACTGGTATTCCAGAAAAATGGGATCATATGTTCACATATCAAACACAAATATCCTATCATCCTTCAGACTGTGCTATCAGAAAAAAAATATAATTTAACATGTGTGAAGATATGGCCAGACAAGTACTTTGACACCAACATTTCCTTCAATCAGATACATTACATGACCATTTATAACCCATAGTTTCAGTCGTGCTTTCACAGTATATCATGAGAGGTTCAGTGGAAGTTTGCTGAAAAACTAAACAGAATGGGTTCTCTATATGAGGATCCCAGAGGCATGGATGCAATAGAAAACTGTTCAGAACACTTTCAATCTGTCCAAAATGCTTCAAAGTGCTCCTCAAATAATTCCACAGAGACCTTTACAAATGTAAGAATCTACAGTGTCAAGAAAACAAGAAGTGTAAATTTCAAGTTTCATTTTCCTCCCAGGGGTACAGTCTCTCCTTCTCTGAAAATATTTCTCTCTAGATTCACAGCAATACTGTACATGGTGCCTTGAAATGTAGACCCAGGGGCTTGCATCCTGGCCTTGGTGAACCAGACAAGGGCTACATCTACATTATCCTAGGTAAATCTGAAGCAAAAGAAAAAGATTCCACATTTCAAATTTTGTGCCAAATGTTCTAAGCCAGCACAAAAGCTAACCTGTTGGCCCTGACCACACTATGAAGTAAACCTAGCATTTTCAAAGGTATGCACCTCACAGAGCATGTTTTGTACAAGTACAATACACAATAGTACTTCAAAAGAGAGTCTAAACTAAGAAGTAATCATAAACTTACCCGAGTACAGAGCCTCAGATACACAGGAAGAATCATGAGAAGAAGAATATGAGAAGAGAAGAGGTGACAGGGGGAAGGAAGGAAGGCAGGGAGGAAGGATAGAGGGAAGGGTTCTGCAAGGTAGAAATGGAGTGAAGGGGTGACAGAGCCAGTCAAGGGTGGGGCAGATAATGACAGTGTCAGAGGCAACTATTACTGTAATGTCCAGCTCCTTTTTTCTCCTCCTTTTTTCCATCCATTTCCCTTCTTCCTCATCCCTCTTTCGCCCAGAGTGATTGTCCAGCGAGGTCAGGCAAATGAAGAAAAATCTTGTCTCCCAGTGACATATGCAGATCAGAGTGAGATGTAGGGGGAATTATAAATCATAAAGCTGGCACTGACACACTGTCCAAAGCCTTTAATGCCTCCTCACACCATCATCTTCTACTCCAACACACACACACACACACACACACACACACACACACACACACACACACACACATACACACCACCCTGCTCTCCCACACCACCAGTGCCATCAAAGACCATCACTGGCAAGGCCTTTGAGGAGTTCATTGTGAGCAGAGAGGACCTAGAGAAGATAAAAAAGGGAATCCATAAGTCAGACTTGCAAAAGAACAATGGCCGCTACAGTAATGTTCACAGGGGACATTAAGAGACCAGGCGGATACTGTCTCCAACCCAGAGATAAGGTCTGATGGGGAACGTCGGGTTTTGCAGCCCTCCAGAGAAATTACAATTTGCCCAAAAGAACAAGAGAAGTGTTACACACATACACACACACTCTCTCTCTCTCACACAGACACACACACTATCAGATTCTTTTCTTCCTTATGGCTGTTTTGATCAAATAGAAAATAATGGGACAAGAGCCAGACTGTTTTCCTTAAGGACAATAGACCAGAGAATGAAAAAAGCCTCCATTATTCTCTGTCAGATGAAAGAAAAATGTATTAATGCTTTGCATATTGCACGCAGTCTGCATTTGTGTCAGACTGGACTATAATACAGTACACTGACATTATAAATAAATGGTGGCTGACTGTATACTTCAGGTGTGTTTGAATCATGTCCTGCAGTCCTGCAGCTCCTGGTGGACTTCCTCTTGCCTCCTGCATATCGATAGTGGTTCAACGATGCCTGTAAATTACTGTATATACAACCTTCAAGACCTACAACATTTCCTGCAAAATCCCCACAAACGTGACGGGTACAGTGGGAGAGAATGGCAGGGAGAGCATCCTGATTGGTCTCTCTTTGTGCCTCTTTTGCAGACTGACCAATTCATTGTCTTCTGTGTTCTCTCTCATTTTCTCTCAGTAATTAGGCTATTGGTCAGTCTTTAGCAATAGTGAAATATGTGTGACTTTGCACTCTTGTTTGTTACCATTTCTTCATCTGAGCACACACACATAAGCACAAGTAAACAAGAGACAAAAAAATCGATCAAGAACAGAAGAAAGGTGTCTAAGATTGATTGACTGGCGTTTCAACTATCATGAGCATCCTCAGTCATTTCCAGAATATTCTTCCTGCAGCCAGGGTTACTAAGCAAGGATCCATTCAGCAGACAGAGAGTAAACTATAGCCTTGGGGTCGAGATCTCTACATTTTTAGTATGTTTGGGGGCTTCCAGAGGTCAAGCTTTATCTGTATCTCATGTTGAATCGCAGTAAACATCAGTCTTCCAAGTGAGTGTATACGTGCTGATATACAGCTCTCATCCTAACCCCTAATGAACTGCTACCCAAGCAGAAATAATCAAAAAGCCTTGCTTAGTCTGAGCTAATGGATTATATAATGACAAGAAAAACAACAGTAGAGTGATGACAGTCCTTTGCGCAAATTGTACTACTATGCTAAAGCAATCGATGATCAAACAGCTCAATGCCAAAAAATTACCCTCATATAGATGTGTGACAATAAATGTCAGATGATCAAAATTTGTCCATATAAAGGAGGAACAATGCTTTTTCTTTGTAGATTGTGTCTAAAGAGTATAATAGCTTTACAGTGCCTCCGCCCTTGCCTCTCTCTCTCTCTCCATATCTGTAATCTTTCCAATCTCTCTCACACAATATGTGAGTCCACCTGGACAGAGAGACAGACTGAGAGAGAGAGAGACAGCGAAAGACAGGGAGAGAGAGAGGGAGAGAGAGCAAAAAAGAGAGGGAAGATCTGAGACCCCTGTGGTTGCAGTTCTGTTGCAGTGCAGAAGCGTATGCTCCCACTGCTTTGAGTGGCTGAAGTCACACCGCTTCTATTTTTAGACCCACTCCCCTGACAGTAGCTGCCGAAGCCTGGACACAGTGCTGGAGAGACAGAAATATTGGCTACTAATATGAACACCATTGATTGAAGCTTTGCATCCTACAAAGAAAATGCATCAGACATCTAAGCTGTTTACATTTATTTCATTATTATTTAGATTTTCTCTTTCATTTCACTTTTCTTAGAGTTTCCCGTAGTTTTTTTTTTCTTGTGCAAACAAGAGGCATAGAAAAAGGAAAGAGAGATTTTGTGAACAATGGTTTGAGACGGGACCACTTGTCATCTCTAAAGTTCAAGAGGAACCACAGGAGTGGAGGTCTAAAGAGAGACTGAGAGGAAGAATTCTGTGTATTACAGACACTTTTAGGTTTATTCAATTTAAAATGACTTTTTCCTGCTCTCCATTCTGTTCTAAAGAATCCTGGTGGGGCCTTGGAGGGCCAGTCACCCACAGACATTTTTAAAAGGGTATTTTTTTGTCCAGTAATGCCTGTCAGTTGAGCTCTGCCAAGAATGGAATCAAAAAGACATTTGAAATGTATGTATAAGCCAGGGAGGAGAATGAAATTCCCCTAAACCATTTTGGAATTGGCATCCACTGAAATGGAGAACCCGTTCAAATTGTGCTGACATAATGGTAGTCATAAAAGCTTTTGTAATTGGAGGAGACATGGAATAGTATACTTTAATAATTGGAGGAGACAATGATCCGAACAAATCCGAGTAATAGTTCCCAGTGGAATACTAAAAACAAGTCAGAGTGCGTGCGTGCATGCGTGTGTGCATACGTGCGTGAGTGTGTGTGTGTTTTTTGCACTGACAGAATATTTCTGGTGCATGCCTGTGTTTCCACACTAATGAATCACTAGATGTATATAATTACTGTATCTAAAACTGCTTGCTTGGTTCCTTGATTGTGATTACCCGATTCGGCGTTCCAAGCCATTGTAAATCCAGCACAAACATACAAGTTTGCCTTTTCCCTTCTATATAACTCCACAGCAAACTTCACTTAAAAAGCCGTTACAAAGTAATAGCTTATAGCTATCTCACCATAGTAGTGTTTAGTGTTGCCCGGTAACCACTTCCCAAAGGAACTGTATGTTTTTGCTAAAGAATGGTTATTACAATACACTGTATCTAATAAAATCTTATAAAAGATTTGTTGTAACAGTTTTAGAAAAGCAATAAGCCACTAGAGTTCATGGGTTTGTGTATCTCTTGTACCCCTTAGCTGTTCTAAATCCAGCAAAAACCCACGGCCTCTTGTGACTTAATGCTTAAACTACATATAGAAGAACATTTATTATTGAAAGTTAATGCAACTGAGTATGGAGATCAAAGGGTCAATGAATATTGTGTGTATGTGTGTGTGTGTGCATGTGTGTGTGTGTGTGTGTGTGTGTGTGTGTGTGTGTGTGTGTGTGTTTGCACTGACATTTCTGATGCATGCCAGTGCTTCCACACTAATAACACACTAGCACATAGATGCATACAATTATTGGCTATATAGAATACATTGACATTATACAATACACTCACATACAAACTCTATTACTGTACTGCATTCTCCTCTGGAGCCATTCCAGGTTTGGATGAAATGGTGAAATGGTGAGCTGTGAGTCGTGTCCTGTGTCAATCAGTAGACCCTGTCTGTCTGTCTACTCCAAGTAGTCGGCTCCTTTCCAGGTTAACAAGCAATGTGGTACAGACTTTCTGCTGATTGACAAAAGTCTGGCTCATTGTGTGTGTGTGTGTGTGTGTCTGTGTGTGTGTGTGAGTGTGAGTGAGAGCAGATAGACAGAGGAAAGAACAGGTTAATTTGGAAGCACACTGACACAACTCCACAGGGACAAGGACAGAAAGACAGACTGTAAGAGAGAGAGAGAGAGAGAGAGAGAGAAAGAGAGAGAGAGAGAGAGAGAGAGAGCTCATCCCATACTCTATCCTTGGCTTTGGGGTGAGCATCAATCTGACTGGAGGTGTCATTCTGACAGCTCTCTATGTATAATGAAATAGGCCTTAAGTTCCCGGGGCTTATTAAGGTCTGCGGCCTGGCAAAGGGGCCATGCTACAATGCACCGCACTGGGAGAGTCAGCACTACATGTCTGCAGAAAAGGTCAACTTTTTAAGCTTTTATGACAAATCACTCATGCTTAGCATTTCCTCTTCTCCATGTATCACAGGACACAAAATTGCTGACCTTGGGTGCAATCATTCGTAGAATTAACTCACCGGCTTTGTCTTGACTTATTTTGTAAGGGGAATACACATTGAAACTCGGTGCTTGAAATATTGTGTTATTTTATATCAGAGAATACTGATATGATCGTGCCGTTTCAGCATGGATAGTCATTGATGAGAGACCCACAACCTTGTCAAATCTCCTTCAGTAGAAGAGAAATCCATTTCATTCTAATAAAAAAGACAAATAATAAAAAAATATTGCAAAAAAATACTGGTAGATTTATCTATCTTATATTTTTTATTTATGTGACCTAAATAGATTTATAAAAGAGATCATACACAAATGTGGTAATGATTATTGCTGCTGTTTTTGTGTTTTCTCAAATATTCCTTATTCAGCAATGTCCAATGGATGAAGTAAACATCAACCTTAATGTAAACATGAATTTTCCATGCAGGGTAACCCGTCAGCAGCAGCAGCAGTAACAACACTAGGATTGGTGGGTGGTGCACTGAGGTGGTGTTCTTGCCTCCCCCAGAGTGCTCTTAGCCGTCGAGCAGGCAGTGATTTAGTGGCCACTACCACACTGGCCCCACAACTCCACCACATCCCACCCCACGACCCCAGAGCCAGGAGAGCGTGGCCTGCTCAGGCACCTGAGGCCCTCCAGCCAGGAGGCTGAGAAAGATTTACGGCCAGAGGCCCGGTATCAGACAACCATGCCCCCACCTTACCAACACACCCACACCCCCAACATACGCACACACACACACACACACACACACACACACACACACACACACACACACACACACACACACACACAGAGAAAGCACACACACACACACACACACACACCGAATATCACATACACGCCCTTAGAGCAAGTAGAAACGATACAGAGTATCAGCCCCTCCCCTCTCACTTATTCACACACAAACAGAACACATTCAGGCAGGAGCGACACAAGGGAGAGGAGGTGGTAGGTTTTGTGAGGGGAAAAAAGATCAACTTTCCAACTGGCACAGCAGCAGGGATGTCTGAGAAGAGAGTAAAGCATTTTGATTAGGCCAGGACTGGCAAGTACTGTGTGTCTGTGTGCCTGTAATTTGTGAGTGTGTGTGTGTGTGTGTGTGTGTGTGTGTGTGTTTGAGTAGATTGTTATTTCCCCGTCCGTCTGCATCAATAAAACTACTCCGAGATGCTTCCAGAGGTGCTCCAGAACTCCAACATCTGTTCAGCCTCTTCTGGTTTCACAGATCCCTCTAACAGCTTTTCTCCTGCTTAATTAGCTACACACAGCCTCAAAAGAAAAGTGATACAAACACACACACACACACACACACACACACACACACACACACACACACAGACACACACACACACACACACACACACAAACACACTCTCTCTCCCTCCATCCTCTCTATCCCCCTCTCTCTTTTCTACCCCTCCCTCTTTCATTAATTCATGTCACACATTCATTCAATGTACTTTCTTATCGTATCACTTTGCTGTTTACATTTACAGTAGCACCATCCCTCCTCTTCTTACTGTTGGTTCAATGTTCTGAGGTTTCTTGTGGTAGCCTGAACAGCCAAACTATAACATCAAAACGTATAGTCTGACCACGCCTGATGGACCAAAATAATCCCACAGGTGGAATCAGCGGTTGTCTTTCAAACTGGATAACGCTATGACCAATCAGAGAAACGGCAACAAAACAGCAAATAAGTCCTTGTTTGAAACAAACAAATGACTTGAATATCTTTTTTTGCTCAATTTTCAAAGAAAAGCCCAAGTCGAACGCTTCCAAAGTCATTGCTAAAGCCAATTAAAATGGCCGCTATTCCTTGGCCACTTAGTTTGCACTGCCACAGCCCTGTCATTATCGTGCTAAACCCACCCAACAACTCTCTACAAAGATAGAGCATTGTGGCTGGTCTTACCAAGCCTGTGAAAGACCAATGGTAAACCTACTAAGGCTCCAATGGTGCGTGGCTAGATATACCTGCTGAGCAAAACTATTTGCTATTGCAAGGGTGGCGTCTAGATTTCTAGGCTATTCTTATGGTATCGTAGAAGGCAACAAACCAATCCTAGAATATATACTTCAAACACACACGCGCACACACACACACACCTTAATTCAGAGCGCACTGTAATGCAAAAGGATTGATGGATACCTGAAGCCATTTCAAACAGATGGGCACCCATGAGAATTAATGGACGAAGCCTGGCCTGCAATTCCCTGGGCCACATTCGGCATACCAGCTGCAGATAGATCTGCCAGTCTAGTTGCCGATTTAATGCCAGCCAATGCCAAACCTGGGGGAAATGTGCGGGGCTCAGATGCCGCCACGATTCTGGGGTTTTTCCTGCAGGCGTACTCAGGCATGTTTGTGTGGTGGTTTAGTGGTAAATGAGGGACGACATAACTGGGAAGCTTACATTTTCAGACAAATGTTAAATTGGATATCCAGACACTTTCTGTATTTGCTTAAACACAGCACACAATGACAGACATTCAGTCTTTGCATTTTGTGTGTGTGTGTGTGTGCCTGTGTTTGTGTGTGTGTGTGCATGTCTGAGAAAATAGAGGTGAGTGTCTGCTGAAACAGAGGTGTTGGTGCGCTCACGGCTGTGAGCCTTTTAAGGAGATTGTGCAGAACTGAGCCTCCTGAAAGATGCATCGCCCTGGCAACAGTGCTCTGAGCCAGTGGAGAGGCCAGTAGAATGAAGCAGTGGAGATGCAGATTCACTCACTGGAAAACAGGAGAGAGAGAGAGAGAGAGTGAAAGAGAGAAAGACATTGAGAGAAAGAGAGAGAGAGAGGGGAGGAGAGGCCAATTGAACAGGGGAGCAGGAATTCATATTCAGTTAATGGAGAGTAGAGAAGAGAAAAGAGAGAGGGAGAGAGGGTGAAGGAGAATGAGAGGAAAAAAAGGGATGATAGAGAAGTGGAGGCACTGAAAGGAGCACGGGGACTGAAAATGTACTCCACAGAGCAGAGAAGGATGACGCTCATTTCTTAGATGTATACAAGCCATTGTCAGGTGCTCTCGCGTTACATCAATTTAACAGAACAAACCTCGGAACAATCAAAGTCCTCCACTTAAAGGGATATGATTTCATCCCATAACCTTGTTTTTCCAGGTCACTGAGTGCTGTTGGTTGGAAAAAAGAACTAGAAAACATACTGCAGATGAAATAGCAAAGTGGCAGCTTATGATAGTGGTTAGGGGCAAAGAAAATTCAACTGAATGGAGTGGTTTTGCCCCTATCAGTTACCATTATATGCTGTTTTTGCTATTCAATCCATGCTGCACCAAATGTTCTCTTTCTCTTTCATACAAACAGCACTCTGTGACCTCAAACAACTACAGGGATACAGATTGGAATGTGCCTTAATATTAGCCTAGTACACCAAGCACTTTCACATCATTTCACTTAGTGCAAAGCATCTGGGATCCCTCAAGTGGCAAACATTTCCTTCCTTGTGGGCAGATATTTTCTGTGAACTTTCAAACTATTGAGCATGTCAAAGCCCTCTGTTTGCTGAAGGAAAACTAAGCTTTTGGCGAGATCCCTGATGGAGTACTGTAGTGAAATGCAACATTGAGATGAAGGTGTTGCTAGCCTGGCTACTGAAATATCCCTAAAAAAAAAAAAATGGAATTTTTCCCCTTTTTTGATTATTCATAATGGCTCCTCATACCACATTCTTCAAACAACCCGAAACCACATTAACCTCCTGCAATCCACGAACAAATGCTCCATCCAATCAAACAAGAATAACCTGGCAGCTAGGATTGAGTGATGCTATGTAACTGTAGCTATCGCCTTACAAATGTTATTGCCAATAGGCCATAAAGCTCTCAACAAGCAGCTTATCAAAAGAGCTCACCTGGCCATCTTCACGTTCTAATACCCTCTGACTGATGACTGACTTAGAATGATGGCCACATAGAACCTTGTTTAAACTCCAAAAATGGCCGCTGTTCTGGTGTTCCAAAAGAAGAAATACTCACTCCCTCCTGCCAACACACACACACACACACACACACACACACGCGCACACACATGCAAACAGACACAGGCACATGCACACACACAGTACGATAATAACAACAAAAAAGTATAACAACAAAAAAACACTTCTAGTTCTTCTCCCAGCCCAAAGATGATGTGTAGGCTGAGGTGCGGCACATGGGTACTGCTGTCAGCAGCTCATCTGGTGCCCTTTTCAGAGGCCGTGAGGGACTGAATCCCTGTTTGTTCTAGATGAGAAGCCTCTGCTCTCCCTGCGCTACCCTGAATCTCAGAAGCGCCAGTGGAACGAGCCCAGCTCTCTCCTCGTCAATCACGGCACGGCCAACAGCAGGACCCTGAATCCTTGAAGGATTATTAAACAATGACTCACTGTATGCAAGATATTCCTTTGGACATAAAAGACCATTTGCCATGCCCTCAACACAGACATGCGAGAGGCAAGTAGGCAAAGGAGGAGAGGAGAAGAGGAGGGGAGGAGGGGAGTGTCATTCATGGAGGTGAAAGGAGCAAGAGTAGGAGTGAATGAGGAAACAGGAGGAAGAGGAAAAGAGTGAAGAAGAATATATGGAGCTATTTGGAGAGTTGTAAAATCATTTCAGTGGAGAAAACAGGAGGAGAGAGAGAAGAGGAGAGAGGGGTGGAGGACAAAGTAGAGAGAGTGAGAGGTTAACGGAGAGAGGAGTGGAGAGAGAGAGAAAAATAAGCAACATGGAAAGATACACATTAAAAAGTAGAGAAGGAGTGAGAGTGTGTGTGTGAGAGAGAGAGAAAGAGAGAAGAGAGAGAAAGAGAGAGAAGGAGAGAAAGATACAGGAAGAGGAAAGAGGAAACACAATCACAGGAAGGACTGTTTGAAGAGTTGGGGATGTGAATAGGAACAAAGATATTGTGGACCAGAGAGACTGATCGAGCAGAAATGACAGAGAGAAGAGAAGACAGAGAAGAGATGAGATGGGAATGCATAAGGAGATCAGTGGCGGAAAGAGGGATAGAGGAATTTTAAGGGATGGGTTTTGGATTCAGTCAATGGATTAATTTAAAGAGAGGGAACATGAATTACAGTGCTGGAGTAGTGGGGAGAGAGAGAGAGAAAGAGAGAGAGGGATAGAGAAAGGGGGATAGTGTTGTAGAAAGATGAAGTGGAAGAGCACAGGAGGAGAGGGGAATAGTCTATGGCAGGGTAGCGAGAGATGCGCAGAGAACGCATAGAGTGGAGGGTGGGGGGTGGGGGGGGGGGGTGGACAGGGAAGGCTAGAGAAAACAAGCAGGTTAGAGAAGAATGAAAGAGAGAAAGACACAGAGAGAGAGAGGGATGAGAGAGGAGATGAGCAAGAGCTGATTAGTATGCTGTTCCTGCTCTCCCTCTAAATGTCTGCTCCCTTTATCAGACAGGGGGACTCAAGCTCAGTGTCTGCAGTCATCCCTTTTCCTCTCTTCTTGCTCCCTCTCTCTTTCTATCTATCCATCTGCCATCCTTTCCTGCCTTCACTTATCCTGCATCACTGCCTGTCTCTCCTTAGACCCGATGTCTCCCATCCACTTCATTCCCTTTCTATCCGCTGATATCTTTTCCCTTGTCCTTGTTCCTGTGTTTCTCTCTCTCTCCCATTCCCTCTTTCTTTTATTCTCTTCTTCTCATTTTCAGCTCTCTTTCTCTTTCAGCTCTTTTTCTGTTTTTGCATTTCTGTTCACCTGCATTGATCTCTGCCATGTTTCTTTTTCTCTTTCACTAATTTCTACACCATTCTCTCTTCTTTCCATTCTTAAACCTCACTACATCCCACCATCTTTTTCTTTCCATCCATCCCTCTCTCTCATCATCATCCCTGTTCATCTGTCCTTTCAGAGTTTCTGTGATCTCACAGCAGCTTGCCATTTAAGGAGAGCTGCGTGTGTGGGTCACTGTATGTGTGTCTGCCCATATGTGTGCCTGCGCATGTGTGTGTGTATGTGTACTCATCATGACTTGACAGTGCAGGTGTGCTCTCAGCACAGTGTAATGATGGACCATACCTTCATTTCCCCTGTGTCTCTCCCGTTAGTGGCGCCTCTGGGAGTCTGTGTCTCTTTAGTGGCCTGGCAAACAGGAGACGCTCCTGGGAGATGGACCACCCACGTGGGAGCCTGATGGGAGGACCTATTCAATCCCATGGTGCATCTGTCTCCTATGTGTGAGTGCAGTGTGTCATGACCCACACAGCACAATATTGTTTCATGCAAATAGGCATCCAGAGAGTTCAAGGTGGTGGTCAAAGGTTGTTTAGGTGTGTGTGTGTGTGTGTGTGTGTGTGTGTGTGTGTGAGTGTGTGTGTTCGTAAAACAGAGGATGGCACACAGACAGAGAGAGAGAGAGAAAGAGAGAGAAAGGTTGATGATATAGAGAGATAGCACATTAGTATTCTGTGTGTGTGTATGTGTGTGTGTACATGTGTGTGCATTTTGTTGAATCCAAGGACAGTGAGTGAAATCCAGAAATGTGTGAAATCACAGCTATATTGCCCTCAGTTTAATATATCTCTGACATCAGTTCACATATGTGCACCCCACCCCCCACCCCCCCCACACTCACACACACACACACACACACACATGCACATCTGTCTGTGACTGACAGTCTTCTCAAGACCCTCCCCTTCACTTCTTCTTTGATTGATGGTTGAAGCGTCTCTCCTCCCTCTCTCCCTCCCTCCTTTCCTCTCTCTCTCTCTCTCCCTCCCTCCCTCCCTTTCTCTCTCTCAAGCCCTTGCTCTGCATCGTAGGCACAAGCCTCGGCATGGCATAACAGCAGACGCTTTGACACAGGCAGCAGCAGGAGCAGCAGCAAGACAGCAAAGCGCACGAGGAAACTTCGCATGTGCATCTGACTGAGAGAATCACAGACAGAACGAGAGAAGGAGAGAGAGGGGGAAAGAGAGAGGGAAGGAGAAAGGATAAGAGACCAGAGAAATGTAGGAACTGCACCCACCCCTCCTCCTCTTTCCTCTGTCTCTCTTTCTTTCTCTCCTCCCACCCCCCCCCCCTTTTCCAACTCCCCCCCCAGTTTCTTTTCTTCCCCTCTTGGCTTGCTGTGAAGCACTCACGGAAGCATTGGAAGCCACTGCCACTGCTGGAATGACCAGGGCTGCACTTGAGAACACCGCTGCCTGTGCCGCTGTTGCCGCGGCTAACGCCGCCGCTGCTCCGTAGAGCCTGCACAGGGCTGCTCACTCGGAGGACCCCAGCTCCCCCTCCCCCTTCCCCTCTCTCCCCCTCCCTCCTCTCAGCCTCCTCTTCCTCCTCCTCCTCCACCTCCTCCTCCGGTCTATCTCTCCCTCCCCTTCCTTCCTCCCGACACTTCTCAGCCCTCTCTCTCTCTCTCTCTCTCTATCCTCCCTGTCGCCCTGAGCTGGAGGGCATGGCAACCGGCTTGTGAATCTCTCTAATGGATGAAGGATCCTGGGAGGAGACAGGTAAGGCAAGAGAACACCTCTGATCCCCACGCATGCATGTGGTTTGCCTACACTGTTATGGTCCTATAGTGTTCTAACCCTGCTGTTACTGCTGTTGCTGTTCCGGGCTGTGTTTGTTGCTGTTGCCGGTCTTCAAGTGAGTCAATTGCATTTTACCTCACAGGTTCCAATACTGGTAGGGGCTAGGGAACCCTGTGTGTATGTGTGTGTGTGTGTGTGTGTGATTGTATGTATTAATAGATTACATGATTCTGTCCTGTGTGTTTAATGCTGGCATTGTAACGGTTTTGTGACTTCTCTTTGCTTGCTCTCTGAGGGTGCCTTACTGACAGTTCGGACATTTACTCTGTTTGTATGTGTGTGTGTGTGTCTGTGTGTGTGTGTGTGTGTGTGTGTGTGTGTGCATGAGGGATTTGTCTCAGTTGCTGGATTCTCAGTTAGCTATGTGTGTTTGTGGGGGCCAAGTGTGTGTGGCCAGGTTAACACATTTTACCCCAGGTTGCCTTGGCTCTTCTGGTCTGTTATTAGCAATGCTGGGATGCAAGGCAGAGAAATTAAAATGTGCCGAGTGAAGAAGAATTGCACAGAGAGAGAGAGAGAGATAGAGAGAGCAGGAGTCTGTCACAGTCACAACCTTAATTAAGGGAACGGGTGTTCATGGGCATTGAACTGTGTGCCTTAGAAGAAAGACACATCTGCAGGGTATTTCATTCTGTGTGTGTATGTGTGCGTGTGTATGTGTGTGTGTGTAAGAGTTTACTCTCCACCCCATTACTAGTTAGCAACGCTTGCTTATCCATGTGCTGGGATGGGGGCTTAGCATGAAGTGATGAGGGCACGATGATGCCTCTTAGAGAGGTAAAGACTGAGATGATGGAGGAGAGAAGCATATCAGGAGGAAGAGAGAGAAAGAGGAGAATTGAAAATACAAGTATGAGAGAGAGAGAGAGAGAGAGTGCCAGCATATACTGTGCTACAGGTCTGGCTCCAGGCTGCTCTCTCTCTCTCTCACACACACACACACACACACACATACACAAAGAATAAAATAAGAAGAGAGGGACAGACAGAGAGAGTCGACTGCACCAGCCCTGATGCTATCGCTATAGGCAATTCCGCCCGGGACAAATGACCTGCCGCTCAGGCTGGAGCTGAAATACCGAGGCTGACACCCCCCCCCCCCACACCCCCCAACATGAAGCCATATTTCTCCCACCACAGGCAGCACCTGGTTGTAAAAACACTGTTTTTAATTAAGCAGAGCCATGGAGAAACATCATTTGATTTGTTTTGGAGCAGAGTAGGCATTTGGGCTTTAGGCGCTGGTGCTGTTTTTGTGTTTGTGGTGGGTTGCCACAGCAATAAGACAGGAGCAGTCAGAGTGTCGTCTCCCCGGTAGACTAATGAAGTGTTCATTGAGATGAGTTTCATTTGGGTGGCATACAGGAAAGAAACAGTGAGATGAAGGTAGCATCCATCTGTGTGTGTGTGTGTGTGCGCGTGCGCATGTGTGTATAGCATAGCTTCTGGGTAAATGGTTCAATTGGATTTTCGTGCATTCATATTTCGTCCGAGAATTGTCTTATCACTGCGAGTGTTGGGAGGGGAAACCTGCGTCTTAATTCAACCCTGATTTTGTGCCTTTGCAAAGTTGGGAGAGCTATTGTGTACATGTGAGTTTCTGTGTGTTGGTTTGCTGTGTGTGTATGTGTGACTGAGAGAGAGAGAATTCATCTGTGTGTATGTGTGTGTGTGTGTGCATGTGTGTGTGCAATTTTCCATGATTGTGTGAAAAAAGCTATGAGGCAATAGGGCAGGGCTCCTCACCTTATGCCTTGAAGGTTCTGCTGTAATGGAGAGCGATGCGATCACAACAGGCAGCCTGCACCCACTGTAACATGGTTACATGACCCAGGGATGGATGAGGCACAGAAGCACATCTCATTGAAGCTATGTCTGTGTGTGTGTCATTTGTGTGAGTGTGTTGGTTTCTGTGTGTGTGTGTGTGTGTGTGTGTGTGCAGGGGGAGGACAGGGACGGGTGGGGAAGGGTCTACAAGAGATTAGCTGTCCATAGCAGTTGGGTGAAACATACATCTATCAGCCAAAGGATTCTTAGGGTGTGTGCATGTGTGTGTCTGTGTCATTGTTTGTGTGTGTGTGTGTGTGTCTTGTGTGTGTGCGTGTCTGTGTTCTTCTGTGTGTGTGTGGAGGGGGGGGGGTATATGCGTGTGTGTGTTTGAGATTTAATAGTATCTGCATTTGGATGGCTGGCAATTTCCACAATCTCCTGGAAGAAATCAATTTCTGAGACAAATGTGCTCGTGTTAGCCATGACACTCAGCCAAGTCACATTCAACACTTTTGTCCCAGAAAAAAAAGAAAAATCACGACAATCCTAGTAGAATCCAACTGTTTTGTCTATGTGTGTTTTTCTGTGTGTGTGTAAACAGTTTTCATCATTTCTGATCCTTCAGTCTCCTGCTTTGGTTTTCCAGTAGCTATATATGCCAGTAAGAATTGGCATGTGACATGTTGTGTATGTGTGTGTGTGTGTGTGTGTGTGTGTGTGTGTGTGTGTGTATGTGTGACATCTGATTCTGCACTGCTGCACACTTCGAGCTCTTTCTATGTGTGATTCTGGATGATTGTTTGTGTGTGTGTGTGTGTTTGTGCGTGTTTCTCTGGACTATTTGCTCTGCGGTTACCCACCCCACACCCTTCCACATCGTCAGGTCACAGTTCAGATCTCCTGCGGAAAATGTATGCCGGAAATATACAACCCCTTTAGTGTAAACAGGAGCCACACACCATGCTATACATCTCAGAGGCTGATAGCAATCAGACATTGCCCCAACCCTGGGCTTGCCATATACCACATAGGGTATAGAACAAAGAGCCACCATTGCACCCAAGGGAAGTGCACTCACGAATGATAAAAGTATGTATAGAACTTCAGACACATTTAGATGCGTGTGGGTGGATGGGCGGTGAGAAAATGCATTCATATGTCTGAACCTTGACAGGTGAGAAAATAAAATGCTTTGTGCCTCTTCATGCGATATCAGCGGACATTTCTTCCCAGTGGTGGGTCAAACCACATCTAAGAGGAAGCTATTAGTGTTGCATTTTTTATCTGGAGTAAAGTGTGTTATATGGACATATTTTATAGAGTGGCGAGGTACACATAAAGAAGACAAGAAAAATCATAATGGCCATAAAAAAAAGCTTGGATTCATTCTCTGGTGGTTCAGATGGATTATTTAACAGTGAGCAATTATGCTGAAAACATCCCAGTCCCTCTTGGCTAGTTTTGAACAACACTTTGGAAATGTAGCAGAGGCCCAGAACACGCAATTTAATGCAGCACACTCACAAGCAATAAGCTCTTGCGTACCTCTAGCAGAAACCATGCCGAGTTTATTCCCCCTTTTACCGGAGGAGGGGCCGTTCTGGACTAACAATAGGTGGCTCTCACGTTGCAATTTCCCCGCGGCTCTGTCTCCGATGACTGTCTGAACTGGATGCAAATGCGGCGTGGTAGCGGAGATGCAGAGAGTCCGTGGAGTCGAGGGGCCTGTGCCTGAAACGCACTGAATACACAGAGTCACGCAAACACCAGTCGCAGCATAGGGATGGAGATTATGCCAGTCGCTCTAGGAGTGTGCGTGTGTGTGTGTGTGTGTACGTGTGTGTGTGGGGAGAGGGGATGACTGTTATTTCTGTCCTCTGAGAGTTTTTAGGATGTGTGCACGTGTGTGTGTGTGCCTGTATGCGTGTGTGTGTGTGTGTAGAATAGTCAAACGCATGGTGTGTTGCCTTGCACTGTTGTCCTCACCAGTTCACCACAACCATGGAGGTATTATAAATACCTGGAGGAAATGACTAAGCCGCGCCCCCTGTACATCTCAATGGCCGTCAATTTGTGATAAACGCCATATTGAACACTGGGGCTCGGATCCAGCGCCAGTTGGCTCTGACCATGCGCTAAGTTCCAAAGCTGGAAATGATGCATGGACCAAAGTCAATTTTATTGGATATTCTTTAAAAAGAGAGTCGTTTTCCAGTCCAAAGGGTGGCGATAATGCACCTAGCTTGCTCGCAACATAGCAAGAGTAAGAAGAAGTGAGAAACACTTCTAATAGGTTCCTCAAAGTAACGTTTGGATGTAGCCAAGCAGATAGCCGCTCCCCAACATGCACATGCATGAGATCTCATACCCAACATGGACCTTCGCACACAAACTAGTTCCTTTTATGCTCCATGCGGTGCCATACTTGAAAGTGGTGTGTGCTAACTGGGTGAAGCTAATCTTTGTGCTCTTTACCACCTGACCACAACACCGCTTATCCTCTCTCTCAGTCTCTCTCATCCTTTTTCACTTTTCTCACTTTCTTTCATTCAACCACTCTTTCTATTGCCCCATCTATTCTCTCTCTCCATCTCCATTAAACTCCTCTATCTATTTATTTTTCTTTACTCCTCTGTCTCTTTACTTACCTCTCTGTTTCTCTGTTTCTTCTCTCTCCATCCTTCTCTGTCCATCTCAGTTTCTTTATCCCTGTATCTTCTCTGTCTCTCTCTTACTCTCATATCACTCTATTCCTCTTGTCTACCTCTCCTCTTCTGTCACCTCTCTCCATCCCTCTTCTCATCTCTTCACTGCGCCCCAATATGCTGACCTTTTGCTTTCTCTATCTGTCTGATGCCATCTCTCCTTTACTCTCTCATTTGGTCTGCACCTCTTACTCTATACCTCTCTCTACCTGGCCTCTCATCTTTTTTTCTATTAGTTTAACAACATCCCTCTTTTAGTCTCTCACTGTCTCTCTCTATACCTCTCTTTCTGTCTCTCTTAAGCCCTGCAGCTCTCTGGGAGCTGGATATCCTAAAGCCACATAGCAGCACAGACTTTTAACATTATGTCCAAGATCATGTCCTAATATGCACACACACACACACACACACACATACACACACACTCATTTATACGTGACAGCTCCTCAGCTTACTCTGCTGTCTGTCTTCCTGTCTGTCTGTGTATGTCTCTCTCTCTCTCACACACACACATACACACACACACATACATACAAACATCATCATCTGACTGATTGGTCTTAGCCCCTCCAGCATGTCTGCTGAATCCATCCCACTGCCTCCCCAAGGGGCACCCAATCACTGCCCTCCACAGTCCTGACCATCATTACGTTATATCTCATCACAAAACAGCAGAAACTTTGTTTTTCTTTCTCTCTCTTTCTCTCTCTCTCTCTCTCTCTCTCTCTCTCTCTCTCTCTCTCTCTCTCTCTCACACACACACACACACACACACACACACACACACACACTTTCTCTTGGAATAATACTAAATAAAAGTGTGTACACAGGCCATTTCCACTGCGTTGCCACGGCAACCGTTTTCATGAGGCTGGAAACGGGGCTGTGTGTGAGGCGATGAGCACGGGATGAGGGTTCCACCTACTCAGTTAGGCACAGAACAGCTCTCACCACGGGCAAAGTGCAGCCACTCAGCGGACCCACCGCGCAAGCACACTTACACACACACACACACACACACTCTCACACATACACATACCTGCACACATACACATACATGCACACACACTCTTGCTCTTGCTATATATACACTCACACATGTTCATATTCATTATTTTAATGTGCACAGACAGTGAGTTTAATATGCATCTGCTCATACACTCCTAAACATAACAACAAAATTAGCACATGTATTGTGTATAGACCCAACAGTTTAGTGCACACATAATATGTATTACATTTATATAGTTGCCCACATAAACATATCTGAGGTGTACATACACACATGTATACAAACACATTTCACATAACACACTTACGCACACACACGCGCACACACACACACACAGCATGATGAATGGGGGTGTGTGCTTGGGGGACACCTGTGGCCTGCAGGCATGTTCTCATGTGCAAATTCAACTCAATAGTAGAGGTCACACACACACACACACACAAATATAAACAAACTGAAACAAGGAACATTGTATACAGTCTGGCAGTCTTCCACAACTATAAATACCACTGGATGTATGCATATTTTGCCTGTTTATTTGCTGAAAAAAGCGAAGTAAAAAAATAGGGGGAAAAAGCTGTTTCTTTAGGCCTATTTATCTTAGCATACCAGAATTAACCACTACACTGTGCATGGGTACATTTTTTCCTAATTGAGTTCCATGCTGATACAACATTAACCCTCTTTAATTATCAGTGTGATAGCACTAGATTCCCATGCCGATGTCAACCCTTTCGAACCCGGCACGCTTGGTAGCAATTTATTTCAACCCTCAGGCAGATGGCTAATGTATTACTAAATAAATCCCTAATAGGCTATTTAATAAACATATTATTCTAAGCAAGATACCGTGCAATAAGTTATAATTACTCTCTTGAGTGATAACTTTTCGCTGTACGGAGTCTTGGTTAATCTCATCTTTGATGTCCTCTCATAGTGTCTCCTGGTCCGTGCACTGTGGTTCCTTGGAGACCTCCAGAATATACTGAGAGCTTCATAGAATTTTCAGGTAATGGTGATATGACAATGACTGTGAAGTGAAGTCCAAGTGATTGTGAAATGAAATCCATTTTCAAGATGGCTAATCAGAAGATATGGCATTTTCCAAAACAACTTTATGAAAAATACATATTTTACTCTTTATGACAGAGGATTTTTGATAAATGGACATGATTTACTGTAATTGTGTTGGAATAAGAAAATGAACATGTTATCCATGCAAAGTGTTGGCACCTTGCATGGCAGCCTCCAACACCGATGTGTGAATGTATGTATGTATGTGTGTGAATGTGAGGCATATGTCGTAAAGCGCTATATAAATGCAACCCATTCACCATTTCCATCAAGCTTCCCAGTTACCCAGCAGTGTCTGTCCTTAGTTAGAAAAAAAAAAACAAGTGAAAGTGCTCAGTGGCTAAATCCCTACCTCTTATAGTTCTCTCTTACTTGATGGCCCTCTCTTACAGAGAGGTTCCACCATTAAGTCACAATTAATGTGGTCCTCAATGAATGCATCTGTGGATTTGCGCACTTTGAGAGAGGCGGCAGACAGTAGGAAATGAGACTGGGGGTGGGGGCTCCTGTAGGAAGCCCTCGGAACCTTAAAGTACACTCTCCCAGTCTAACAAGTGCACAAGACCTCCTCCATCGCATCTTGAGAGAATTGAGAATTAGAAGGGGCCCTTTGATGACGAGCTCTCAAAAAGTCTTCCTTAACAATCTAGAGAGAGAGAACAAGAGAAAGAGAGATGCATCTAAGGAGCCATGAACAATGAAGCCTATAGGGGAACACACTGGAAGTAAATAGATTGCTGCTCTTTAATTCTCTTTTTCTTTTTTTGTTAGACTGGTTCCATGGAGATGTGCAAAAATATCGCAGAGGGGCAGGAAGTTAATTACACTATTAAACCATAAGGCTCTTCCGAGGCCTGTTTAATCACATCTCACCTCTGGCTCACGTAAATGAGCCTGGGGTACATAGGTGTGTGTGCATGTGTGCATGTGTGAGTGTGTGTGTGTGAGAGAGAGGGGGGGGGGAGAGAATGTTTGTTTAAAAGGTGTGTTTTAGAGGCAGAGGCAAGATCAAACATGTCAGAACTTGTCGGCAAGCTAAGCTTATTAGCTCTTCCAACTCTGACCCAAATCTGCTCTTTCAAACAGTCTTTCAGAGCCAGCATCAGATGAAAAAAACACCCTTACATAATGTTAGCATCCCAGGACAAAACTTAATATTTTACCGGCATATTTTGGGAAAATTACTCACATTTTGCATGTAGAACACCTGCACAGTCCTAATGATATAATAACGCAGGGTCTAATGAGATGGACACCATAGTCTGTAATCCTCAGTTCTTGTGCCCACGTTTGCTGACAGAAAACTAACTTCTTAGACCATTAGTAAGGTGTCTTCACAAACACTTACAGTGGACTGGAGCAGTGGTAGCGTAGTGGTCGTGGAACCTGGCCACCATGCTAGTAGCCTGAAAAATCATGGGTTCAAATCCTAGCTAAGTGAGGCGCTTAACCCTGAGTTACACTAGGGGAGATTGACCCTAAAAGAATTGATAGTTCTGTATGTTGCTTTGGATAAATGTATAAATCAAGACAAAAACTGATTGAAAATGCTCATGAATGAAAGAATAGGTTCAAACTTACCAAACAAATCAAACTACCTTATTCTGATGAAGGATCTTGTTTCAAGGTAAAATTGTATCATTTTATAAGGTCATTTGGCCTTTGAAGGGTTCATTTCTTCCAGCATTAAAAATCTTGTCCTGTTTGGTTCTGAAATGTGCAAGCATGAATTGAGAAAATGAAATGAAATATGCACTAAACAAACCCCTGAACCCTACATTATGTTCTTCAGGATGGCTTTGGGATTCACCTACAGCAAGATCTCTTTAACATAACAAACACTACGAGCAGTGAGGCAACTCAAGGCATGTGTAAAGATTGAACTTTGACAAACTCTGAGATTTGGATAACAGATTCTAGTGTACTCTAAGGTACCGTAAAAAAAAGGTTGCTCAGTTGAGTTCAGAAAAAGATAACAGTATATGGGGGTTGAGCCATTCAACTGTTTTTTCTGTTAGTGTGCTAAAAGGTTCTATGTGTGTATGCTTGTGTGTGTGTGTGTGTGTGTGTGTGTGAAGAGCTGAAAAAGAGGACCATCGAAGTGTCACTGCAGACAGAACCAGACCGCTTCCATCTAACCTTTCACTCCAAAAGAGACATCCAACATGAGCTAAATCATTCAATAGCTTCTCAGCCAAATGAAAAGAGTGGAAAGGGAAAGAAATCATAAGGAAAAAAAAACATGAAGGTCTATTTCCTTAATATTTCAGCAGATTTTAATGGATTTCTTTTTTTCATCTCTTTCTCTGACTTTTGCATGTTTGTTCTGTGCATTGGTCTCTCTCTCGCTTTCTCTCTCATTTCTTTTTTTCATACCCATTTTTTGCTCTCACTCACTCACTTGCTAAAGCTCCCATTTTCTATGCAAGATGCGCCAGAAAATAAGAGGCATTTCGAAGAACGACACACATTAAGCAAGAGAGAGGAAGAGAGAGAGAGAGAGAGAGAGAGAGAGAGAGAGAGAGAGAGAGAGAGAGAAAAGGTCAGCACTTGGCTTCGGAGCTTTTAGTGGCCTTGGCCAGCCATCTGACTCGACCGGCATCCTCTCCACTTAAACCCATTTGCAAGGACACCACACACACACACATACACAAACACACACCAAAACCTGACTTTCTGAACTCTTCCTCCTGAACTAGGCCATCCTCTTCCTCTTGCTGGGAAGTCTGGCATTAATCAGAGCAAATGCATTTTGAGTGGTAAGATAAATATGACTTGCTGAGTGGTGTTGATTATAGGAGACAGGCTGGAAAAATATGCATCAGTATTGGTTTTGGCTTAAAGATGGTGTCATGGTGATTTTCTATGTGAGATAACAAGAATGAAACAGAGGGTGCAGGGAGAATCTGGTGGGATTTAGATAAAAGGGGATACTAGCAAACCCATTCAGGTCCCATCAGGCAGCTATATTGAATCCTAATACACTCTCCTCACAGTTAAAGGCAATAGACATCTATAGTTTGCTCTCTTGCTTGAGTTGTACAGTATGCATTGCAGAGGCATGGAGAGATGTAGAACTTAGGAATGTAATTCCATTATTCCATTATGGACAGTGTGTATGTCATTCTCTGTCATGCAAAAGAATATCCTGCCACACCGCTGGCTGAAGATTAGTGGAACAGTGTCACAAGCACTGTCTTTTGTGATGTATGGCAAGGCATTAATAGCATTAAGGCAGTTAATGATGGATACTCCAGTGTTGCTATTGTTTGGAATTGGTGTGGCTCAAACACATGGTCTGACAGTCTATGCTACAGGGCTGTTCACACCAAGAACGATAATTACATCTATAAAAACACATGTGACAACAACATGTGCAACAATATCATGGGGATCACTTTCAGAGTGTTTAAAAGGTTTCCAGCCAACGAAAAACCATAGCATTTTAGACAGTAGTTCATTCACATTAGGACAGACTTACGTTATCGTTGGTCAGTGTGGATGAAAATATCATTACAGTTACAGTTATCTTTATAGTTGCAGGTGTGAAAGTGATAGTCTTTAAAGCTGCCTTTAAAAAATTTGGGGGGCTCTCTGCCCAGTTTACACTAATAGTCTTTTAAAACTGTACCAGACATGTGATTGTTATACCTCTGGAGCTCCCCCTACAGACGCCGATTTAAAAAAATAGCAACAGTATTGTACATTTTCACCAATCCATGTGGATTTGTTTGCAAACCAAAGAATAGGAACCAGCCATGATTATTTTCGTGGAGTTATGTTGACTGACAAGGTAATACACTCAATTTCAGCTTCGTTCAGTTCAGGTTCTGTGAAGCATGACCGGGTTTTTACAACTGTACATGCTTCTGCGTGATTAAGCAACAGAGGGTGCCAAAATAGCCTTCTTTCACCCCATAATGAGCCATTTAACCATTGAAGTGACTACAAAGCTAGTTAAATAATCTAAATGTTGTCTGATATCCCTTTAAAGCTCTCTGCTCAGTTGCATGTCTGGAGTCACAGTGTGTTACTCCAAGCTAGTCCCACTGTCATGCTTAGCGACGGTGGAGTAATACAGTAATCGTTGTGACAGGGCTATCAGCTTGTGTCAAAGTCACTTTTCATGAATGAATGCACATTGGGCCATCTAGCATGTTCATCTGACCAATTTGATACATTATGTGGCCTGAGATGGCCCCTGTCCAGTCACTTAACAGCATGGCTTTGGGAACATTGACATGGACTTTGGACTGTCAATGTGCTGTTGATATGGTAGGTAAAAGAACAAGAACATTTAACACAATAGAGACCAAACAGTGAACCCTTAGCTAATACTAAGTGGACGGGGCACAGGTATCAAATTTACTTTTTATTCCTACTGACAGTGCTCGGTGACCTCAAACAATAGAGCTATGGGTCTTATTGTATTTCTCCTTTAAGAAAGGCTGTGTGAGCCTTAAGAATTATTGAATTAAAGAATGAATGAATGAATTATAATGAATCAGTGAACACAGACTGAAAACGTTAAAAACGACTGAAAAAGTTAAAAGTTATTCATAGATAGACAAATAAATAGATAATGAGATAGTTTGTAGACACATGTAGACACTCAGTCCATTAGTCTCCTTGGCAGTAAATTCAATCCGGAACCATCCATGAGCTCCATATCCCATAAGCCCTTGCATTTGGCAGAGGCCTATAATTAGGATAACGACATTAGGGAGATTACAAAATCTCAAATAGGTGCTTTGGCCAGGCCTGGGCACAATGGGCATATGCTTTGAGACAGAGGTTTATGAACAGTCAAACAGTTACAACGTGCTGTTTTTTACATTGAAAATTCAATGTCATGAGTGCATAAGATGAAGGAGATCAGTTATTTAGGGTGGAAGATTCTTGTGGCCTGTGCACACACACACACACACACACACACACACACACACACACACACACACACACACATACATAGTTCTTACATTTCATTAAGCACACTGGGGAAAAGAAAGGGTCAGACACGTGTCCAAGTTGACTGATGATCTTTTTTCCCCCTTTCTTTCTTCCCCTTCTCTTCTTTGGTGTTTTTCTTTTCTTTCCTACCCGCCTCCTGTTCCCCACCCACAGCCCCTTCCCATTTATTTTCAACAGACAACCCTGTAGCCCAGCGCCGCAGCCAAGCGCATGACACTGCATTTAAGCTCCCCACTGTGATTTACGAGCGGAGGTGGTGGCAGGGACGGGCAGCGCTGCTCAGCACGGCCACGACCGCATCTCATTTTTGTTTTCCCCTGCTCTCACGCCGGGATGCTGTTTGTGCTTTACAGAGTCGATGGTTGTCCACAGAGATTGGGATTAGATTTTTGTCTTTTGTTGCGGTGGAGGTCGGTCACAGTTGGTCACTGTGTTGATCACCATTGAGGTTCAGGTCAATGGTCACAGGTCATTGTCTTGTTGTTGAGAAGAATCATAGTTTCCAAGGGTAAAGGGCAATGCAGGTCTGCAGACATTACACATCACAGATTTTTGCTGGTGACTGGACATGTCTTGATTTATAGGTTTGTGTCATGTGTGGTGTGGTGTGTTCTACTAGTTGTTCACAGATGCAGTCATTTGGCACATTGTGTTCACTGATGACCTACACCTGATCACCTACCTTGCATCTTTCCCAATGCTTACTTGCCAAAGCTACCACACCTCCCACATAGCCACAGCAAGCTGCTTGCTAAACAATTTACGTTTACATATTTTGTGTATTGTTATCCTTCTACATTTCATCGAGGAAAGAAACCACCGATGCTTGTTTTACTCCCACAAGATTAGCGAAGAGTAAAGAGTTTGATGTCAGCTCTGAACAAGTCAATAAACTCCATCATGAAGCCTTGACTTGCATGAGAGAGCAGAGAGAGAAGGGAGGGATCAATCTGCCCATCTGGCCGTGAGGTGTGTATAGATCATCTGAGCTGCCTGCATACATCTGAAAGAGATAGCACCATAGAGAGATATGAAACATTTAACCACCCTCTCTCCTACCACACCTCATTACACAGCCTATTTTCCCCTCCTTCAGATGGACAAAAGGAACAAGGTCACCACACTGAGTTCACACAGGCCTGTGCATGTCTAGAGGTACCCTCCACAGTTGACTTGGGCATTAGCCTTTAGGACACTGGTGTTCTGCTAATACAGTCTTGGCAGAACACTCAGCCACAGCGGTCTCGGCAGCAAGGCTCTGCTCTGATGTGTTGTATCATCTGTTGAAGCTATGCAGCTCATTTGTCTTCAACTAAGATCCACTTTACTTGCTGTTCTCTACAGTCAAAGCGAAACTACACCACAGGCACACAGCAAATCAAGAGTCTCTTCAGAATTCTAAACTTTTTAGAACTGGTAAAAAGTTGTTTTTATTTTTGTTATGTGTTATCGGTGGACACTGACAAATTATCTGTCTCAAATCATGAAATTACCACAGAGTGATGAGTGGTGAGTGAATCACAGAGTCACTGGAGAGAAAAAAACGCTCCATACGCACCCAGAGACAGACAGACAGAGAGAGAGAGAGAGAGAGAGAGAGAGAGAGAGAGAGACTAAAGCAAGCCATCACTACCTACATATCACAGCTTTTAAAGCAGCAACAGAATGATATACATTAACCCAAGTCACCATGCACAGCCCCAGAGAAGGTCACTGAATCACAGGGTATAATTAATGTCATCAGGGAACATTTGGAAAACTTTGTTTCTTCCTGCTGTTTCACCCATTAGCTCAGTTCTCTGGAGTTTTTAATCACCACACACACACAAATGCATAAAGAGAAGGAGACAGAAAGAAAGGGAGAGAGAGAGAAAGGGGGAGAGAGAGAGAGGAAGAAAGAGACAGAGACCGTTATAGGAAAAAAAAAAACTTTTGATAGCTGCTGTTGAGCAGAAGAGGTCAGAGCGGTAATTTGATATGTGGAGGTCTATATATAGTGGTTGAAAGTTAAATGTACAATTTTTTAATTATCTTAAACGTATAATGTTTTTAAGGATTTATTTAAAACATCTACTGGAAATACAGGCATGTTTTAAGAATCTATATATGTACATATGTGCATCTGAATAGTGGTATTAGTATCATGCTTTTTGTTTTTAAGTTTTATGTGTTTAGGAATTACTAATGGATCAATGAAAGGTTATCACCTCTGTTCCAATCTGTGAACTATGAAGTGAACCGTTGTTTCTCACATAATGCACCAATTCCTAGAAGAATTTTGTAATTACTCTGATTACATGGCGACCATTTGACAGATGCATTAGTGCTAAAGGCCACAGTGGAACATATCCTGATTCAAGGCTGTTATCACCAAACAAAATTAGGAAATGAAGTAATTAACTGTCAGCCAGCTGGACACAGGTGGCATTGCGATTAATGAATTCATTCATGCATTGATAAATGCATCGATTCAGATGCAGTCCTAAAAAAAACAACAACGTGAAATTCGAATAAGCACTTTGCCAGATTGAATTTCTCCAATGCTGACTACTCAATACAAGGTCCACCATGTCAGGACAAGACATTATTACATGCATCCATTTTCCGTGCTTAAGGGATGCTGGCAGCAGCTTCGGGGCAGCAACACATTGTGCTGAATATTGCATTTTTTTCCCATGAAGTGGATCTATTCTGGGACTGAAAGCTATTGAGATATAACTGTTCTGGGATCTGCTCTTATAGGCTTGACAGCATAGGAGAGGTGAGAGAGAGAGAGAGAGTAGGAACAATAGCTTGGGGTAAAAGCATGGATGTGGCCTCTGCCCTTGCTGCCAGGCTGGTATTTCAGACAGGGCCAAGTGACACCCACACAGCCCCCTTCACCAGCACCAGAGCCACCCATCTGAGGCTGGTGTCGCTAATGGCATGACCAGCACCACCAATGGACAGGAAACAACTGGGGTCGGCCATTTGTCATGGAGCAAAGGCGTGCTTTTTCCATCATGATTAACATGAATAATTTGTGCCTTTACTGGATGAGTGTCAGGGGCTGAAAGACAGACGGGGGGGGGGGGGATTTGGGTGGACCTATGGCTCCATTAGCCGGTCATGTAAATGGTGGAATGTCACAGAGGACTGAGAGGGACTTTAAACAACTGAAAGGATTGGAGTAGTGATGCAACAGCTGACATTTTAATGACCATTCATAGTGTACAGTTTGGTCATCGTACTTGAAAGGAAACTCAACTGGAGTTGAGGAATCAGCTTCTCTCTTTTGAACTTTTAAATTATATATTGCAGTGGCCTTCTGGATTGTAATTATTAAGGTAATGATTACTATGTGAAATTACGAGAGTCTAGAATGGCACACACTTAGATTGGCTTGTACTGATTCTGACCTTGACAGCATGCCCAGAACGTGTGAGTACAACGTATTAAAGGGTTGTTACTAATTTTTAGTCTACTGGCACCGCAAAATGTGTGTTATCATAACAAATGCCACACTGCTAAATGCCTGAGACACATAAACATGCCATATGGTAATTACTGTGTAATTACATAAACACTGTGTTTGAAATGTTGTCAGTGCAAGCAGTAATTGCATGCGAGTCATTAATGGATCTTTCATCAAACTTTTCCAACTAAAATTTGCATGTCAGGTTGAGAAGACAATAGAACAGTACTTTGACATGTGATTTTTAGGAACTCAAGCAAAATCTTAAGAACAACAATGTCCAAACATACCACATACTTAATCAAGAACAGCTCCATTCATCATAGATGAAAATTAATTGTCATTACAGACCACAAATACCAAAACAGTCAATTAGCTAATTTGAAACACTTACTATGTGCACACAACTGGGCCTACTAGACAAAATCAATCACTTACATGAACATTGATGGTCTGGGATTGCTTTTGTGGGCAGCGGGTTTTACATCGGCCAGGCCTACTGGTGCACTGAAAGTGTTACTGGTGTGCTGAAAGTGGTAATGCAAAATAAGGAAGGCCTTGGGTCTGCCATGCCATGTCAGGAATGCTTTGAGTCTGCCATGCCATGTCAGGAATGCTTTGAGTCTGCCATGCCATGTCAGGAATGCTTTGGGTCTGCCATGCCAAGTCAGGAATGCTTTGGGTGTGTCTTGCCAAGTCAGGAATGCTTTGGGTGTGTCTTGCCAAGTCATGAATGCTTTGGGTCTGGCATGGTTCTTATTAATATCTGATCAGTACTGGATCCATACCAGGGTCAGGCCTTCAGACAGCACTAAGACTCTTGGAAAAAAGATTAATATTTTGAGTGGGAGGAGAGGCAGTTGTGTGTTGGCAATCCTATCAGTGAATACAACCCTCTGAGAGAGAACAAGCCCAGTTCAAATGCAGAATAACAATAGCACCTCCTCTGCAGATATGCCAATTAAAGTGCTTTTGCAAAAAACAAAGTCACTGACAAATATGCTTTTCACACCACATGCTTTTTGTTTTTTAGCACTATTAAACAACCTGTTCCACAAAGGCATTTCATATTGACAAGCACACAGCGGAATAACCAAAGGAGCTCATTAACCAAGTAAAAATACCAGCAAACGCTGCCACTGATTTCACAAAATGGCAATGGAGGCAGAATTTGATTGAGGGAACTGGTGTTGCTGGTGCAAATATATATAAATTTGAACCTGCCTGGTAGATTTATCTCTTACTGTAAATCAGCAAAGACCAGAGAACTGTAGTGTGTACTACAAAGCCGAAATAGTGAACGTAAGAGGCCGTGTTGCCAGGCAGATGGTGCCCTTTTATTGACTGAACCTGTACCAGGAACCTGCTTGCAACTTGTGTATGTACTATCTCTGAGAGATGAATTATTCAGAGGAAGAGATCAGACAGCGATTAATGCCTTCACTTGCAAGCATGTCATGCCTTTGTTTGCCTCATGAAAAGAATCTCTCAGTTCTTCTCAAGAGGGTGTTTTTATGAGTGTTATATATGCCTCAATTAGTGAAAAAGTAGCAAATAAAACCATTACCTTTGTTTCTTTGTTTGTCATCTTTCTATCCGAAGGTTTTCATGATGAATTAGACATCTGAATAAAAACAATGCATTCTCAGGGGTGCATGTTCTGGTATCTCCAAACTCTGCTTCCATGCTCTGTAGAGAAAAGTATTCAGCTACAGACACTGAAAAATGTTATTATATTTTCCATATTAAGGAAAGTGAAAATGACATGGTCTGCATCAGCTCTGGCTCTACACAGGAAGTTGCTCAATTAAAAAATAAAAGGGACTCTTAGTTCAGTAATCTGTTGTCCCTGTGAGCACCTCTTGTCAGTTTAATAATGCCTCTCTGAGAACTGATGGGGGCCTCTCCTGCAGGGAAAAGTAGCACTGTTGAATCACTAACAGTTTTAAAGTGTGCTTTTTAAACAAGCTTTAAAAAATCTCTACTGTCAAATCTGTAACTTAGCTTTCATTAAGGAAAACAATTCGCTTATACACTGAATTATAAATTAGGATTGTGCTGTTGTGAAGAACTGAGTTGAGGATTATTACCTCCTAGTCCTAAGGAGGACTGGAGTCATCATAGATCAAGTTCAAGGTCTATCAAGCAAGTATCTCATCCAAGTGAATATGCTAAAAACTGAATGCATGCAAATGCAACAGTAATGCCACATTGCTTCATGTCATAACTGTGCATTTGACCTGCATTTGAGAATATTTAAATGATAAAATCAAATCTGAGGTAGATCTTCTCATTAAAGTCAACTGAGGTACAGTTTTATTGACACAACGTATTTGTAACTACAGTACTTAACGTCAAAAGAAAAAGATAAAATGGAAGAAAAAAGCCTTCAAACACTCACACGCATACACACGCATACACATGCACACACACACACACACACACTCACACACACACACACACACACAATGAGAGAAAGAGAGAGAGAGACAGAGAAAGAGAGAATTCATAATTAAAGACACTAAAGCTGTCTTCCATCACCCGGCACCAGGATTAGCATTTGCTGACGAAAGTGAGGCTATAAAGAGGGTCCTAAGCTTAGATATAAAAGCAGTTCTGGTTTGGGTTTCTCCATGGTCACTTAATCATTTCAAAGTCAACAACAGCAAATGTGGGATCTACATTTTCTGCACAGTGGGATAATAAAAAGTGATAGAGATGCAGACCTTAAAGGACAAGTTTGTTTTTACACTTAAAACCTTATTTTCTGATTGTTTATGATGAAACACAATGGTAAAAGGTAAAAATTCTGATGAATGCCTCTGTTCCCGAGAATTTTTGGTTGTTGCGGTAACACTGCCCACCTACAGAATGCTGCATAGGTGCAAAGTGTGACTACCATCATTACTTGGATTGCTTCAAACTCTTAGGTGGAAGGCTACCGGTGTGAGGAGTTTGAAAAAATAGATCCACAATTGAGAATGAATGGTCAAAACCAGTTGGAAATCATAAAGTTTACAGTGAATTTTGTGTTAGCATATCTGTGAACATTACTGACCACTCGGTGAGTTTCATGTAAAAAAAAGTGTAAAAAAACGAACATGTCCTTTAACGGCATAGAGAGAGAGTACATGGATCCACATTAATAAACTGCATGTGGAAGCAATACCATTTGAGGCTTTTGAAACAAGGAGCGGCACTGTATGTACTCTGTGATGTATGGGGAGGCAGTGCAAGGAGTGCCACTTCACACTGTATCTGTGATGCATAGAGAGTCCAGGACAATGCTACTAACATTTTAGTTAGTCTTTGACTTAATTGTGAACAAGACAGAGATGCTTCCCAAACTTCTGTGCACAACACATTACAGCAGTCTATTGAGAGCATGAAAGGATGACCTTCTGAAGTTAATGTGGGCCAAATCCCAGTAATCCCAATCCCATCCCCAAATCCCATCTCCTATAACCCTAGTCTCTAATCCCTCAAAGATTTCACTGATATGAATCAGTCAATCATGAAGCCAATTATGCTATCTTGAGGGTTCAGGGCTAGGGCCTGGGGTTGGGACAATATGACTAGCTATTAAGTCTGTAATCTGAGGTGAAATCACTGTGTAGTTACTAGGATGTGTCCCTTTGTAGGGATAATATCTGGTGGGTTGTGCAAACCTACGTCAGAATATATCATATTCAAAAATTAATTTTGTCTCTCACTAATTTGAACTGTTATTTATAACCATGAAGCGCAGATAGCGCATCTATTCTTCAGGGGTACATACAGCTATCTGCTTGACTTTCCTCAGCATTATGGGCCTCAAATGATTGTCAAATGATTTAGCTGTGGCAATAATAAGGCCCAGTAACCTGGTAGACCAGACTTAAACATCGCTTAACTTTTGTGCAAACAGTCTGGAGACTCTCGATGGGCATACATTTACTTAGTGAGGGGCAGACACTTAATTTGAACTTAAACCTGTTGGTTCTGTCATCGATTTTTTTCACTGATTGGTTGCCAGAAAATTTAGATGGGGAAAACAAAGCCAGGGTTAATATGAATAATTGTACTAGGAAGTCCTGTTGCTGAGGCGCCACAGGGGTCCATGAGAACGGACGTGACAACTGAGAACTGACATGACAACTGAGCGCTAACCCAGAGAGAGCTAGCCTGGCCATGTCTTCCTAGCACTTCTGCTTATTATCATCTCCCTACAGTGCTAGTCTGGATTTGATCCCATTGAACTCGTTGTCTCAGGAGGCATTTTAACCTGTCCAATCAGCGAATAGAGGGAGGCGTTATGAATGCAGAGCTAGAATGCTATCAGTCAAGGCAAGCTAGTCAGGGGCTGATAGAATCTTTTTAAACTTTAACACCTCAAGCAAGCAATCGAATCTCACTACTGAATGTCCAGACCCTCTGTATGAAACAAAAGTGTAGAATGAGGGTCTGGTTCTATTACCAGGCTTAGAGAGACCTATCTCTGTAAGAAATTGACTGCAACATGCAATTCCAAGTCACACAATTACACTGCATCACAGATTAATAGCAAATTAGTAGTTGGGTACAACAATGGCCTTTTGACACAAAGAAGTCAAAGTTAATAATTTTGGGGAACATTATATTGCACCATCATAGTCTGCACTCACTTCTGCTTTACCTCACTGTTTTTCTTCAGCGACTCTCTTATTCACAAACGAACTAAGATCTAAATAGATGTTTGGTTCCTTTAGCATCAAAACAACAGTAGTGGTCCAAGCATAATCAATTGAGCTAATTGTTGTGCTAATGACATTGGGGAATATGGAACAGGTAGTAGGCTCTGCTGACAGGCTGGGCAGCTCACACTGTGATCCTGTACATGAAATATGGAGATGGAAATCACTACTATTGTGAGACAACAAGCCACCGGCCTCGCAAAGGACCTCATTTGAATCTTAATTGGCTGGATGGAAAGAAAACATTGACACACAGACACACAGACACACACACACACACATCACTCACCAAATTTTAAGGGGGATTTTTATTTCTTCTTTTCCAGGGATACTAACTGGCACATAACTGACTCGCTACATCTTTGTGTAATTTGTCAGATTACAAGAATAAAGCAGCAAAATTAATGCATTAAAATGCTTCATTCCATACAGACCTCAGCACAAGAAGCACAGCATCATACATTTCCTCCCCTAGATGCAGACCCTGGCTGTGATACCATGTTTGATATTTGAATTTGGCTGCTGCTAAATCACAAACCAATTTACAAAGGGAGAGCTCTATGAATATCAAAGCAGAAACACGTGTCAGTGTAAAAAAAAAAAAAAAACCCTCATCAAGCCAGATAAAATAATGAGATCTTGTTTTTTAAAAAGTGTCCCACATGTAAGATTGAGCAAATCAAGAATGAGCTCTGCCAAACACCCCCATTCCATGCTGCCGTCTCATTGCTCTTACTAAACAACATATCATTAAATTTGACAGGTGGTGTGACAAGTACAGTACTGAACACCAACACAACGCTGCCTCAATGTCTCACTGCATAGCCTGTCTCTTAATGCCCATATGTACAATGTTGCAGAATGGAGGAGACAGAGGAGAGAGGAGAAATGAAATGAGCGATCGACATATAAAAAAAAAATCTATGACACACAGCTGGCCTCCTTATGGCTCTGTGAAGGCTCTCCAAAGCCACACCTCCTCCTTTCCTCCTCCTCCCCTCTCCACAACTGCTCCGCACAAGTCAGATGCTCCCCCTGCGACTCCCCCTTGCTTACGCAATCCGCGGCTCCTGACGCTGCCATCGTTCTGCACCACGGTGCACTACAGTGACGCACGAGAGAGCGAGTGAGCAAGTGAAAGAATGTTGCCAATGAGCAAGGGAGACAGCCACCCAGCAAGCAGGTGGATGGATGGACTGTGCCGAGAGGACCCCTCCAACTGACCGGACGCCCACGGCCCAATTACATTAGCAGCCAATGGAGTCGCTGCTCTGATGGACGCCTCGGAAATTGAGATAGAGAAGGGAGTCATTGATTCACTGTGGCAACTTTATGGCCCCTAATTGATGGGAGTTCTATGCAAGAGAGAGAGAAAGAGAGAGAGAGAGAGAGAGAGAGAGAGAGGAGGGGGGGGGCTTCATTGCTTTTACACTGTGATTAATTCAGCAACTGCAGTTGCCTCGATATCTCCCAGTGCACAGTCAGACTTGGTGTTCAGTCTCTCTGTTGCCAATGCAGCAGTATCTACATATAAACGCATTTAATCTGTGTGCATGTTGAGTGTCATGCTTGATGTCGATGCACAGTTGACCTGCAGTCCAAGTGGACTGAGCTGTGTGAACTGTGATGACGGAAGAAAAAACATATTGATAGTGAGTAATGCATTCAAATAACCAAGTCCAATGCTTCAAAAATAATGTGTGTACAGGTATAAATTGTGGCATGGCTTTGTTCTCTTCTTTGTGTGTGTGTCTGTGTGTGTGTGTGTATGTTTGTGAGTGTGTGTGTGTGCTGTGGCAGCAGCACACGACTATTGTGATCACAAGGATTGCAAGCCAAATGAATCCTCTTGGGCCTACGACTCAAAAACATTTTAAGTCATGATACAGAGAATCTGCAGATTTTTACATCATATTTTCAGCTCTGGTTGTCAGATTAGATCGGTATCTGTCTCCCCTAATGAGGCCTGTTGCCTGGAACAAATGAGGAAATCACTCCTGCAATTCAGCACATGGCACGCGCGCACACACACATACACACATGCGCATCCAAACACCTGACAAACTGACAAACATGCTGACGCAACATAAACACACACAGATGAAGGAGCAAGTGAATGAGTGTACAAGCCAACGATTGGGGGCCAAAACAAATGGAAATCACTCCTGCAAGTCAGCACATGGCAGGACACACACATACACACATGCGCATCCAAACACCTGACAAACTGACAAACATGCTGACGCAACATAAACACACACAGATGAAGGAGCAAGTGAATGAGTGTACAAGCCAACGATTGGGGGCCAAAACAAATGGAAAATGCTTGGAGGGGGATTTTTGGCTGCTAGCGAGTAATGAAGTTACTGTACACAGTCCACTGTCCACACAAATCAGGCCTTGCGGTCTGAACGTAGTTAATATGACCGATTTATGGGTATATGCCTGCAGTAAAAATGACTGAATGGTTTTACAGAAAGTTGTTCTCTGCAGTGCAGGTGGTGGTACTAGTTTTGGCAAGATCAAGGCGCACCTTTACAGACCCTGATTACCTCCCCTTCCCCCCACTCACACACACACACACACACACACACACACACACACACACAGAACAGGTGCTACTGTTAATAATGATGAGCATTAAAAGAATGACCTGTTTTTTTCTTATTCCCACACACACACATTTAATACAGCATTCTCAGAATGTAGGAACCCCTGCGCGCGCACACACACACACACACACACACAGACACACAGACACACTCACACACACACTGCAGGTGCTACAGTTAATGATGAGCATTAAAAGACCTGTGACCTGTGTTTCAATATGGCATTCTCACTATGTAGGGACTCCTGCACACACACTCTCTCTCACACACGCGCACACACATTGGATTAAGCATTGGACTTCATCAATACAGCATTCTCACAATGTAGGGAATCATTTCTAGCAGGAGGCTGACACAGATGTGTCCTACATCTGCTTAGATGCATAGCACCGCATCAGAGAGACTTGTCAAGCAGCTCAAAGCCAGGGGAGACGGTCGCCTTGGCCAATTCAATTATGACACGACAATTTTCTCTGCGACTCCAGATGAGACAGAATAGGTCAACAGCACAGACTAATGAGCAGCCCAAAGTCATTCCTGCTTGTTTTTCAAAGGAGACCCGCAGACCAAATCAAATCAAGACAGGGAAATGATGTGTAACTTATGATACTGCAGTAGGCTTTGAACAAAGTCTTAAATATCCATGGCCAAATTTGATGTCTTTGATTATGTTCTCTCATGCTTGCAAATGCCATAAAATGAATCTCCACTATATTGAACTTATTCCAGGATACACTGGCTACTGTAAAGTCTTTAAAACAGACTAATCCATGAATTCCAGTTAAAAACAGACATTACAGAGGCAGAAAATGTCTCACTCCTTTTAAAGAATAACAGTGATTCAGTGAGAATCTGAAAGAAAGAAAAAAAGAAAGAAAGGAGGGAAGGAAGAAAGAAGATTGATAGATGGATGAATGAATCCTTTGATACTGTATTCTTTCATTCATATAATGAATGAACTCTTCAGGTCTCATCTAACTTCATAGTTCCTTGTTGTCTTGTTAGCACTGCCTCGTCTAATATCTGGTTTCCAGAAGCTATTTAAAATCATGATTATACTGCTAATTACTGAACAGTGTCAGAGGATGCATATACAGCAATTAAGTAAATACTTGGTGATAATTGATTTGAAAAAAGTTATGGTCACACAATTAACAGCTCTTGGAGTTTAATTACTCCTTCCTCTGCCTTCTGGCATATTAATATGACTGGATGTTATGGATAATACACATAAACAATAAGTTAAGTCATAGGCCATAGGTATTGATAAGCTATTATTAGACCACCCATTTTGGGTGTGTGTGGCTCTTCTCAGGTCCCATGTCATTGTGCACCAGAATGCTCACCACACACCAGTTCAAGAAACGAGAGAATAAATTAATGTGTTAATCACACTGGTTTCAACTCTAAAACAAAAACAATGCTTGAACGTTCTATTTGGCTCTCAAACTACCTCTGCTATGTTACGATAATGGAATGTTAAAATGTAAAGCCTTTGGGAACAGCTAATCAATCACTCTGAAACGGTCTATAGGGCCAGATGAAGTGATCAAGGCTGAGAATTTAGCCACGATTCAGGGGACCCCTCACTGTGCAATAAGTGCAGCATCTTCAATGAGCATAATAAGGACCTTGTTATAAAGTAATTCAGGGACAGGATATCTGCTGGTCTGGTTGCTGTTTCTGGCATATTCTGTTTTTGAAGCAATTTTATGACATTTATGATAGGCAAGGGGCACATGATTGGAAAGTATCCAGCTAACAGATCTCGGGCCGTAGTCCTGGGGCTCTTTAAGCATTAAGACTGCCATGTGCTCGCTTCTAATGAGCCTCTGTTACTATGTGACTGTTCTGCTTCCTATGCACATTGCACTTTCTAACTGCAGTCTCTCTGGCCAAGTCTTTGACTTTTTTTCAAGCTTTCTCACCCCAGCAAGATACAGAATCTCTGACTCCTCGGGTCTTTCTTCCTTTGTGTGTTCATAAGAACAGTAAAACAGGCTTTGGGTTACAGTTTCTAGAGTCAAATATTTATTTTAATATATAAAGAGTCTGAAGTATTTTCGATTCATTCTAAGTTGATTTTCTCTTTGGCTCTTTCAGGTTAATCGCCCTCACTCAGAGCCTTCCCTTTTTTTTGTATGTCTCCTTTGTCCCTTGGCCAAAGATCCTTGATTACTAACAGCTTCAACCCTCTCTCTCTCTCCTGTCTACTCTTTTGTGCCTGTGCTAAGCTCCTGGCTCCTATCTACCCAGCCACCCCTAACTTGACAAGCTCCCTTTGTCACACACTGTGTCGTCTCTTTGTGGTTCCATAACATGAATGAATACACAGTCTTAGTTTCAGGTATTTTTCTTAGTGAGTTGTTTAATACACACTTTTCTTTATGAGCACTTCCCTAATGAGATTTATGTTGTCTCTGAAAACGTTGCTGATATCTCCTTATTTCTTCTTCATCGTCTGCATCCATCTTTGTATTATCATCATTGTAAGCATCTGTCCTGTTAGAGATAGGAATATTATGGAGCCTTTTTTTATTCAGCACCAGCATTCACATGTACACACAGAGATGTGCTAATCAAAGTTCTTAGCACCTGGGTTGGTGTCTAGTGTTTCATTGCAGCATGCAGCCCCTGTGGCTGGAACAAGAGGAAAGGTTTTATAGCTTTAAAAAGGGTCTATTTTTGGCGAGCCAAACGCCCCTTTGAAGTCAGTCAAAACCCAGCGTTCTCCTGACATGATGTTTGCTTTGTGTCTGAGGCGTGAGTGTGTGCTTCCCTCAGAGCCAGTAAGATAAGGTAGATGCCAGAGTCCAGCAGGAATGTCATGCAAAGGCAAGGGAGGGGTTTTCTGTGCTGGATTTTTGCTATTGTCACTGTTCATGTTGTTGTTGTTTTAAGATTCTGCTTAATCCCTGTCAAAGGTTTGCTAAAATCTGCAGTTTCCCTCTGCTGCCACTTACACTTACGAGACACATGTCAGCGGCTCTGTTGTGTCATGTTAAAGGATTCACTCACACACACACACACACACACACATACACACACACACACACACAGAAAGAGAGAGGAGAAGAGAATAAAAGACAAAAGAAAATGAGACCAGCAGACTAGAAAGACCACTGGCATCTTTGACAATCCAGGGATGGTGTCAAATCATTTCTTAAGAGCCTTAGAAAAAATTACACTGTCACTCTCATTATCGGGAACCCCACTTCTGCATTCTGCATAAGGGGCCATTTTACAGCATGCAATAAATGCTCTCATTATGGTTGCCAGATCCTGGCTTCTAAATGAATGAATTCCCCCCGATACACAGTTAGCTGTCAAACCCACCCCATACTATCTACATGACAAGGGCAATGGAGGAGGAAGACTTCATCTGACTCCAGTGTTGTACCACTGGGTTTACTGAAGCTCTCCTGGCAATTTCTCCTTTCTATCATTTCAGGCCAAATGGATTGAAATTGGTAGTCTGGTACACTATCATATTACACAGATTCACATTAAGGTAATTGCATTCAATATGCAGGCTTATCCGGGTATCTCACATGATTATTTCTGCTTGACATTTCCATCATTTCAGAGATGGGTGTGTGTGTGTGTGGGGGGGGGGGGAGTAGGGTGACTGAAAAACTTTAATTTGCTCCCCTTCAATTTAAGATAATTATATCGACGGCATGTTTTAACCCATCAGGGTAAAACCAGCCAATACACATTTTATGTTACAGTAATCTTTCAATTAGCAAATAATGAAAAAAAAAATCTTTGCCAATTCCAAATGCCAAGACACACACACACACACACACACACTAAATGGCATTGACAATGGTGACATTATGACAATAGCAATGAGCAAGTGAAATTGAGGCTCATTATTTTGGGGCAATAGAAAGCTAGATAGATAGGCTCTAAATGTGTTGGGAATGGAGGTTGATTGAGACTGCACAGTCATTTCATGCCATGTTATTTCATGCCAAGCTATACCCAACCTCACACCCAACCATCCCTGGTTGCCAAATGGAAAAACGAATCTGGTGGAAGCATCCCTCCATCTCTTTGGAGTAACAATGCCGCAGGTGAGGGCTCTTTAGGGGGACATTCTCTCCCCAGCAGGTGTGAGCAAGAATGAGCATCGTTTCTCGCACCGATGTCCCATCAGGGAGGCACAGCAGGGAAACTGGCCTGCCGTGGTTTATAGATGGATTCTTTGAAGCCTTCAGCGTCCAGTACCAACACCCCCCTATCCCATTACCAATCACCACCATCCCATCTCCAGTTCCATCTTCAATGCCTCTGGCAGTATCCTGGGCCAACAATCACACATGCTTTTCATTCATAAACACACACACACACACACACACACACACACACACCAGCCTATCTAGGTGGTACACATAGGATACTGAGGCCCTGGCTAATAGTATATCTGGCATGACAGTAATATTTGCTCTGATTTCCAAATAAATGAAAGTTGCATCAAATTCCCCTGTTACCTACTGCCCAAAATTGTCAGTAAGGACCTAGCAGGCCTAGCCACTGCTTCTATGTATTTTGCTACAGTGCTACACCAGGGGACTCTCCTACAGCTCCAGTTTCCCAGTCTAATTTTTTTTAGAATCCAATCAGCGAGCAGATATAAAACAAAATAACTACTACCCAACAGTAAGTAAGTAAACATACACCAGTGTTGATGCAGAATGTGCTGTCCAGTGAAAAGAGCACAACAGACAGCAATAGGCACACCAGTGACATAACTAGTGTAGGTAAACCAAAGGAGATGGTATGATAGTGATCCTGCACTCACATATCACAGCTCAGTCTATCAGAAAAGATGGGTGGCCTTCTCTATCCTGGCTACCATCGGCCCATCTGAAGAGAACATTTTGCTCTAAGGTGATTTTGTTTTATGGTTAATCACAAATAATAGCAACACATTTTAGAGCTGCAGATATTTATTTGTCTGTTTGCTTGTTTAAAACTCCCTGTAATGATGTGTAATACATGGCTAAGCCCTGCCCATTGCGTTGGCTGGCTGTGGCGTGGTGGTGTGGTGGCGTGTGGCGGGGCTCTCAGCACTGCAGCAGACCTGCACTCAGGATGTTTATGGCCATGGAAAGGGGCGTGAGGACGTGACACAGTCTACTGCAGAGTGCTGAGGAGGCAGCAGATAATTTGTATCCCTATGCACACACACACACACACACACACACACACACACTGTATGTGTGCGCCACACACACACACGTATGTGTGCATCTCTCCGCTCCTCCCGCGCGCACACACACACACACACACAAAAACACACAATTAACCCCTCCATCCTTCCTCACACTTTTCTCATCACACTCTCTTTATCTCTCTCTCTCTCTCCCTCCCTCTATCTCCCTATGTCAGCCACATACACATACACACACATCACACTTCCACCCCCCTCTACCACAACCAAGTTCTGTCCCACCCCACCCCCCATCCTCCGATTTATAGCTCTGCAGGGCACTAAGAACGCCATTTTACATACATTACTATCTCTCACTGCTGTGGATTAACACACGCCAAGTCACCAAATACCACAGAGAGAAGACAGATCAAAAGAGTCAAGGGGGAGGAAAAGACAGAAATCAGTTAACCCCTTGGAGCCAAACAGCTTGAAATCACGCTGCCTGATGACCTTATCTGTGCTTTGCTAAAAAATATGGCCTTCTCACAAAGTGGCTAAAAATGGTGAAAACACAAAGCATTAGCTTGTTTGCTGCAGTGAAAAACAACCAAGTCTAGGATCAACTCTGGCACCCCGCATGACAGACAGAGTACAAATGTACTCTTCTGCTCAGTGGGGGTTAAGAGTTATGCTTCCTAGAAATTTGGACAAGAGGTTTTTTTGTCTGTTTTTGTTTTTTTGCTGGAACAGGAAAGACTATTGCCGTATCAATCAAACATCATTTAATCTGTTAATTGGGTACACATCATGTATGCCACAAGGCGAGTGACAGAACAAAGAATTAAAAAAATGAAAGACTGAAACAGCAGGAACCACAGAGCTGGGGATTAAAAAGCATAAGTCTCTGTGTGTGCTGAAGGGGGGTTGTTATTGTTGTCAACTACAGTCATTACCTTCTGTAATGCACCATGGTGTCTGTGGCACTGCCAACAAAGGATGAGAGAGAGAGGGGAACACAGGGAGGCTTATTGGTCAAAACTAATGGGACTCTGGGAAAAAAAGCCACAGAAATAGAGGAAGAAGACAGGAAGAGAGAACAATGTCTTGAGTGAACATCAACGAAGGGAGTCCTCTCTCTGAATTGTCTCTTTGACAAGTGCAGATGTGTGAGTTTTTGTAAGCGTGTGTGCGTGTGTGCATGTGTGTGTGTGTGTTTGTGTGGGGGGTGGGAGGGTAGGGGTGGGGGGTATGATAATGAAGGCGTGTTAAATGATACATTTTTGATTGAGGCACATCCTAGGAGGCTTGTGCTTGAGAGCACCCGCAGTTCTGTCTGGAGCCCGGGACTTTTTGCAGCTCTGTGGCAGACACACACACACACACACACACACACACACACACACACACAAGGCTCTTCATCAACTCGTTTTCACCCACATGAAACAACTACCCTCACTCTAGGAAAGGTGTCTTTTGGTGCTGGGGTACTTTATATTTAATTAACCATAGCTGTAATGTAGTTTTCACATCAGTAAATGTTATTACAAGGTGTAGAAAGCAGAGAGATTTTGTGGACATCAAAGTAAGACTTAGCTTAGCTTACATATCTGGACTAATACAAAGGATAAGTTTAAGCACATGTTATTCTCTACATCTCTAATTTAGAGACTTTAAGTGATTCTATAAAGCCCGCAGTGGAAACTCTTTTTTTAGCATTTTTATCCAGAAGATAATTACTAAAATCCTGTAGAGGTTCTGTCTGGCCTTGAAGCTGCAATGCAGATTCATACTTGAAGTTCTTCAGGGCACATAGGGAGTTTATCTGAATCCCTTTTGACAGAGGGGTTCCACCGCCAGTGTTCCTACCTCCTCTGCCTCCTCGGCATGCCAGCAGTCTCCAGGCTGTCAGAAGTCATTCAGCTTCTGGGGTTTTTGTGCCACCTCCGGACGCCATGAGGCAAACAGGTGGCGCATGACTGACTGGCAGCTTGTCAAGCCGAGTTGCCACCCCTGTCAAAGACGCATGCAGTACAGAACAGTAGTGGCCGCTTTCCCTGTTTGCTCTCTCCCTAATCCCAGGAAGCAGACGGCCTAAGTGGAGATTGAGATGTGAGAACGAGGAAAGGAAAGAGAAAGGCTGCCTCACCCAAGAGTTCCTTAAATTGTTGGTATTAAAAGCCCTCCGCAACAAAAATCAGGTGTGCTAAGGTCCCGGAAGTAGGCCAAGCTAAATGAGAATTTCTATCTACTCTAAAAGTAGATTATGAATAGCGATTAAAAAGTGGAAGATACGTTTGTTTAAAAGCACTGAAGGGTTAAAGTATGAAGATGTGTGATATAAATGGCTGCAGCTTGTGCCTGTCTTGCTTGCTCCTCCCATTTCTCTCCCTCCTGGAGAGGTGACTCCGCTGGGCCCGCTGCTGCCTCCAGAGACGCTTATGAGACACTCCAGCGGGGGTGTTTAGCGTGCGACTACCTGCCGGTGGGTGCCACCGCTGAGACCAACCTACTCCCACTGCAGGAGGGAAGAGAGAGCGATAGATATAGAGAGAGAGAGAGACAGACAGAGAGATAGAGATGGAACAGATGCAGAGACAGCTACTCATGGAAGACTTTGACCTTCAGAAGGCATTTGCTGAAGTATTGCATTCAATTGTGATACAGTATGTCTATATGAGCTGATGAAGGAGCTAGATAGGGGGCTGAGATTCCAGCAGAATGGATGGATGGATGAACAGATGGATGTTGCTCCATGATGTATGATGTCTGTTTATACTACATGGGACCCATACAAATGAACAGTACAAAATGGTGTAGGCCTAAATAGGCTGTTTGTTAACATTTCTAAAACGGATCACTTTGGTCCTTGATTATGATTGGTTGAATCGCGTTCAATGGCATTGTAAATTCCCCAGTATACACAGCTCAGATGGCATTTCGTCCTATATTGCTGCACTTCAGCTAACAGAAATATATTTATTGTCTGATCGATTGTTATAAATAAATAAATCTCTACATTTCTCATTGTTGTCTTCGTTTAGCCATGCCAGGTTAATGTGGTAACCGTTTTAGAAACACAACAATAAGTCATTCGAGGTGTGGGTTAAGCTAGTTTTTACCATGGCTATAGGTTTAACGAATCCCCCTTAGCTGTGGTAAAACAAGCACAACCTATGACCTCTCATCAATTACGTAAAATCAACATTGCTCTATGTTGTCTTTCATTTATTTGCTTTGTCAGTATGGAACAGAGAATGAACAAAGTAAAAAAAGGGACAGACAGAGAGAGACAGAGACAGACAGAAAAATCAGCTCCCTACTCTCTGTCTGCCACCCCCCCCCCCCATTCCCCCCACCCCCCCACTGAGAGCTCCTCTGCGGTCACTTCCAGTCCATTTGACCATCAGCTCTCTCCCCTGCAGAGGCCACCCTTCCTTAGGCAAGGCTTACACAGAGGGGCCAAAGACTGCAGATGGAAGCTGAAGAGCTGGCATCAATCTTTCATGCAGCATCCATAAAAGTATTATCAACTGTAAATGAATCTATTAATTATACAAAGACCTCTGACAGAGATATACATCTGAGCCAGGCTCTATGCTTTAGCCAGATTAAAGAGTCTAATGGATTTTGTGTATGGAGTCAGCGTGGATTAGGGCCAGTGCTTTAAGCGATCAATGACGTCTGTGCCAGGGTAAAAGCAACAGTCCTGCATCCTGTGGTGTGTGAATCATCACCGAACGCATGAGCGAGTGTGAGGACTCCATCATTAAAGCAAACAAATCACTCGCTACTCTGTGCACGCAGGCAGATGCAGACAGGCAGGCGCGCACACACACACACACACACACACACACATACACACACACACACACATACACACCTAGACAGCTGGGTCAATGCTGATGATCTGTGGTGTGTGTCTCCTCTCCTCTGTCTCTCTGTGTCCTCTCTTATTTCTGTCTCCGCCCTCAGCTGCAGCCTGGCATCACAGACGACACGTCTTGGCATTTTCGGAATCCATATGCCAACCCATCAGCAACCCCGAGACACTGAGCGACTCGAGTAATAAGCAGTCAGACTGCACTGTCAGTTTTGTCTGGGTAAAAAACTTTTTTTTGTGAAGGACTTGACTTCCAAGACTTCTCCAGTATGTGTATTACACCAAAAATCTTAGGTGAGAAACAGTGATACCAAGGAGGTTAGACTTGATGCATTGTGACTATGCCCAATCATGCCAAACTCTACAACTCTAATTATCAAATGATGACATCTCTTACATGCTCAACTTATTATGGTGTTCTTATATAATGGTATAGTAACTGTTCATGTGGTGTAAATAGTGTTGAATCATGTAGGAACTATTATAGGATGGTACTGGTGCTTTGCCAAAAGTGAAAACAGATTATTTAGCTTAGCTGATCTCAAAGCAGTTAGTAATTTTCCAAAGTTAGTAGTTAGTAAATTTCCCTATCAACATTATTTTAGGCACCAACAATAGTTAGCGTGGGTTAGTAACAGGTGTACATTTGGACACTATTTGTCTACACTGTGTGCACAATTTGAAACTGGAATATGATACAAAACTTACCTGTCAATCCCAGTCCAGTAAGAAAAATGTGGATGGGGAAGTGTGGTGTGTGTTCCCTGAGAGGTTTGTGTGTCTGTGACTGATTTCAGAATGAGAAAAATGCAGAGACTGAATTTCCTTTGTGGGATGAAAAGAGTATACTTCTGCTGTTTGCTTTTGAACCGTATCCTTCCTTTCACCATGGTACTATGGTGACCTTGTCCAGTCAGAATCTATTCTATATTACACTAACTCCTCCAGCCTCACCACTGCTTGTAATCATTTCCGCTATATTTGGTTGGCTTTGCCGAGCTGTTTTATTGTGCAGAAGGCTCTTCCGGGAGGGAGCCACAGAAGGGGAAATGTCTCTGTCATTAGCGCAGCACAAGCGTAATGGATGGCCTCACTTAGCTCCCCACACTCTCCACATTCTGTACCAAATCATAGAGCAAGCAGTGGGATCGCAGCCATTCTCTGCAGGGCCATTGGACAAAAAAGCGAGATTGCTGTCTCTGTCGTCATCCCTGATAGTAAGTGGCAGACGGGCGCACACACACAACCATCCGCACAGGGAGTTCCGCAGCAGTCGGTGCCCGAAAAGGAAGTGCTTATTACGGGGGGAAAGTGTACTCTCTCTTTCCTTCCCTAGTGGTTGTCAGTGTGGGCCTGTGGCAGAAACCTTCTGCACAAAGACAGGCTCATTTCTACCTGGAAAGGCCCAGGTAAGGTTAATAAACCCCAAGGCCATTTTTACCCACAGCAGTGTGTTGTACAGCTGCACAATGGAGAATGGCAGGGCTAGCTCATTTGCTTGCATTCGCGTGCACACATACACACAAACACACAAACACACACACACACACACACACATATATATTTGGACACGACAGCAGACACAGGTCCACATGAAATTGCATGCACAACCACACTGATTGCAAAAAACAACAAACACAAGCAAACACATCCACCACCCCCTCTCTCATGTGACTGTGCATTCTCAAATAATACGTTTTTAGAGATAATTTGTAAACAAAGTGAACTGATGATGTCTGGGGGGATTAAAACAAACAAAAAACACTTTTCATTTGCATCATATTTTCAAGCTATCATTAGCAATCACATCCCAGCATGTACACTACCTTGGATCATCTGCCATGTTGGGTGCCATATAATTTCATGAACAACTAATATACTTTCCCAAAACACAAACAAAATAAATGACAACTTGTCATTGTGTAGGTGAGGCCTAATACAGCTGTGCATCTGTGCAGAGTGCATCGCTGTGACGACTATAGATTTGATTATGCTGTTTCTGATTTGTTTCTACTGTGGCTTCAATGACTGCTAGCATAATCTCACATAAGACAGAGAGATAGGGATCATCTTACAAGAGGACCAGGGACGACGGATGGGCCAGGTATCTTTGAAATTCAAATGATCTTGATTGACTCTAATTAGAATTCAATTGATAAATGTCTCTGCATTTAAATCACTTATCAGAACTGTTAGGTTAAACAGATATTGTATTATGAAGTATAATGACTTGAATTAGTAATTCTAATATCCCCCTTCATTAAAATAACTTTCAGCAGAATAATTAGGTTGTAGGTTGAAATATATAAGACACAGACCTACATAGTAATAGTAATTTCTGGAATCTAGGGCATCTGTATAAAATTGAGACACTGGGGCTGGTTTCTAGACACAGCCTATAGAACTTTAATGAGGGTCTCCATTGAAAAGAAAAAAAAAAACACATGACAAAATGCAATTCGGCCTTTTATAATCGAGAGTGAAGGTGAATAGGATAGAGGTCCTTGTCAGGCTCCTTCCAGGCATGGGGTGCTCAATGCACCATCGAGGCGCCCAGTGCATCAGAAAGGATTATAAATGCCATCCTCTGTTTCCAGGAGGATTTTGTGGCAAGGTGCGAGGGGGACATTACAGAGACAATGAGTGGCGTAAATTTACTCAGAGATCAAAGATAGCTTGTAGCTGGAATACAATGTGTCTTCTGTTATAGCACAGAGAGAGAGAGAGAGAGAGACAGAGAGACAAAGAAAGAGGGAGAGCGAGCGAGCAAGAGTTTGTTGTCAAAGTTGAAGCCCTTTCTCTTATTGTGTTGGGTTATTTCCCCATGTGAAATTCAGCCTTTATTCATTTAGACAAAGGGAAATGCACCAATATTTATTGGCATGTAAAATGCATGGCATGATAATCAATATGTTTCACTGAGCCATTTTAAAATAATATGCTTTTGGGAGTACTAGCAGGAGAGGGAGAGAAAGAGAGAGAGAACTATTTCAAATGAGAGAGCTGAGCTTTGTTTGCTCCTAAATGTATTTTGTGGGAGGCGTATTGAGCAATGCATCAGTGTAATTGAAATTCCTGTCAAAGTCACTCTTATTTTCTTCCTTTCTACCTTAGAGTTTGCATATTGGAATGATGGACCCCAGTGCTATTATTCAAATGCTCCATCTTACATCTCTCTCTCTCCCTCTCTTTGCTGTGTTAGACTGCACTGGTGTCTTGAAAAAAAAAAATACAATCTTCTCTTTAGACAGAAGACAATCTGGGATGACTCTGAAGAAGCTATACACCACAGCCTGGCGACATGCAGATAAAGAAATCATATTTATTACATGAGCTGCTCTACGCTGACATGCTTTACTGCCTGCATCTCAAATCAATATGACACATTCTGCAGGGCGATTGTCCCTGTGTTCTATTCAGCTGACACCGCCTCTCTCTCTCCCCTAACACACACACACACACACACACACACACACACACACACACACACACAAACACATAGTCATTCACAAATGCTGTCAAAGGTCATTATTTCTTTTGTTGGATAAAAAAAATCTTTCATGCATCAGTATGTTTGCCTGTTGTCATGTCTTGTTCCTTTTTACAAGTGTGTGGTCTGAGGGGAGAGTTCAATGAGCATGTCGTCTTGACCATTTTGCTGACGTGAGAAGGCTGTCACCTCATATGGATGCTGAGAGCTCACAGCAGCACCTTTGTCTGGATGTAGAAGGCAAACAAAACCCTTGAGAGCAGAAAGACGTTATTGGCTGCCTTTGACAGTTGCTTAGATTTCAGTCATGACACGTTGTGTGGGTGATCAGTGTGAGTGTGTGCACATGCGTATGGTATGTCCTCAAATATATTAGTTGCTGAAACACAGGGAGCTGCTGCTGTTCTTGGCAATGGGCATCCTTGACTAAAATGCCTGCATGTTTTTTGTTTGTTTGTTTGTTTTTGTTGTCGTTGTTATTTTTATCTTCCTGCTCAAGATCAATAAAAGGTCCTGATTACTGATTTGCACTTGAACGCAAGCAGCACTGCAACAGCAACTGCAACAATCAGTGTGCTTCCCTCGCATACGTGGAGATGCATAGAGACAGAGACAGAGTTTGGGCATCCAATTGGAGTTGGATGAGGTGAGAGAGACACTCAGCAACTCACTGTGGAAACCAAAGCAGACAGATGCACCCTGATGGTGCATTCTACCATCTGTTTTACATGACGATGCATGAGGCAGACTAGAGAAGAATGCTCTGTCAGCATGCAAATATCCATTTCATTTTTCTCATCTTTTCTCTCTCTCTCTCTCTCTCTCTTTTATTTGTGCATAATACTGGACACAGGAAAAACAACAAACAAAAAAAAACAATGTAAACAACTCTGTCAGTTTGAGGGAACACGAAGTGGATCAAGCTGCTGTTTCTCAACAGCGTGTGTGTGTGTGTGTGTCTGTGTGTATAGGATGACAAGAGGCCCTGACAGATAGCAGCCCTTTACCAGCAGAATCTGTAAACAAACTCACGTGCAAAGTGAAGCACCTGGATAAGGTAGACGTCAGATCAGATACATGACAGCATAAACAAACACAAACAGCTTGAAGCATCCAACGCAAATGTGGTGCAGAGGAACACAAGTCTGCAGAGCAACTCAGAGCTGCTCATAGTCTCTAGTAGGAACTCCAAAAACAGCCAGAACTCCCTCAGGGTAGCATGAAGACAACATCAACAGCCATGACTGAGAGATAACAATAACAATAACAAATACTATTACCAAAATAACACAGTTGGACTCAATTGGACACAATTCGAATTGGACACAGTTTTTTTTTTGCGAGGAAACAGCAAACAGATTCACCAAGTTGTCAAGCCAAGTGCTGAAAATAACACCAAGCATTTGTTTTACGTTACAGTAACGGCTTCAAACTCATTCTGATACTACACTCTCTCATATCATTATCATCATCATCACGTACAATAAAGTGTCTGAAATTGCCAGTACATGCCTGGAACGCTTGCTATTGCATTATGTGACATTAGCCAGGTTTGATTCATGTGAGAGGGGTGGATTAACTCTTGATGCGAATGCTATTAAAGTTGAAAGTGGTGAATTCGCATACATTTGCATTTACTGTGTCTTTGTCCATAGACAGTGTCCTGGCAGCTTACGTTTTGATCCCACAGCTGGTCAGAGCAGTCACTTGATTAGGCTAATGTAACTTTTTTATTTGCATTACACAGTTGATGGAAATGCTTTACATTAAATTTATGCATTTAGCAGACCCTTTTATCCAAAGCGGTGTACTTTTTTTTTGTCAGCTATCAATTGTTCAGGGCCAGTCTACCCTAGAGCAACTTAGGGTTAAGTGCCTTGGTCAGGGGCACAGCGGTGGCAGCTGGGACGTGCATAGTCATGAGCCCAATATTCATATTTTTATTATGAGAATATGAAATGCGAATAAGTTGAACAGAAACCCGGCTACTGCTGTTTCACTAACTACACTGTAAAAAAGAATAAGTAAAGCTTACTTGAAAAATTTGTGGAAACTAATTTCCAATTTCCAATAATTTTTCAAGTAAGCTTTACTTTTTCTTTTTTACAGTGTGGGCACTAAATGGCTTAGAATGTTAAATATCAGTTCTTCTCTAGTGTTGCTGTAAAAGACTGCAAGACTACACAGCATTACTTTGTTTTTCTTGCTCTGTGGAAACAACTCATTCACACACAGTCGCATAACCTTCCCCAGATGGCATTGCAGTCGCAGCCAATGCATTCCTCTCAAATGAGGCTTAAATCCATAAACAGACTTGTGACAGTGAAATTGTTTATCTCAGAAATGGTCTCACACAACGTAATCCCAGCACATTAGCCGGGTCAGACTGAACAAAATGAATTCATTCCATCAGGCACTGTCAGGCAATAAAAAGTTAAAAACAATAAAAAATTGTGATTCTAACTATGACCTGTAAAACAGTGAAAAACAGTATTCAGCAAAGGCGCAACAGAATATCAGGTACTTAGACTTGCATTAGTCAGATTAGACTTGCCTGGTTTAATATTTATTTTTTCTTCTTCCTCTTCTTCTTCTTAGCTCCAGCTCTGGACTCCTTCCCTTTATTTACCTGGCAGGATGCCGCTCTTCCCAGTTCTGGTTGTCATGCTAATAATTGTAATTTCACTCTCTGCAGATTAAGATGTACAGGCTAAAGCCCCCACTGGCCAGGCCTCCTGTAGATTAACACATTAAAGAGTGTATTAATAAAGGTATAAAATACTTGTGGCATTTGTGTGAGTGCTTGTACTACTGCAGCTGTGGTTGGTTAGCAACACATTCTGCAGTGAGAGCTTCTGCAATATGTGAATTGTACCTGTTGTTTTGAAGTTATCGTGTTCTATACTATATGTGACACTGACTTTTACTACTTGTTTTCTCTGACCTTAACGCAATGAATAGTACAGCATACATCACAGTGCACAAACAACCTGTAATAAGTAGGCCTTCAATTCATTTCTATCATCAAAAGGAGAGCATGAAGTCTCTCACATCGTTCTCATTTCAGACATTACAAACCCACCACACTATGTGTAGGGCCTCCAGTGAGTCCATGACAGAGGACCAACTAATAAGAAAGAAATTTAGGGCATTTCCACCATGCAGACACAGAAGCATTTACAGGCTTTTAATGAGGAAGAGAAAGCTGCTTTATGATGTGCCATCCAAGCCTTTAGCATTTTTGCATTTAGCACCTCCGGATGGCAATTTAAATGTCACACTTTTTGAGAAGACCTTTGAATAGATTTACTTTATCCACCTTCAGACAGACTTGGAACAGCTTCTCCTGTAGAATCTAAGGTAGAGATACCCTATTTGATTTAACTGTCTATTTTGTTCAGGGCTACATCTATCAAGAAGGAAGGAAAAGGGGAAAAAAACTTGATTGAAAGGCTTATCAGCAAAGAACGTGTGTGGCCAATGAAGGGCTCGCTATCAGTTATTTGCTCAACTACTCATGTGTTCAAACGGGGGAAAGGGCTTGATAGAACCATGACTTAATGTGTCCAGCACCACACACACACGCACACACACACACACACAATCAAATGTGTACAGAGCATTACAAAAGCATTCAGATCCTGTTCATTTTTCTATTTTGGTAACACTTAACTTGAGGGCGTCGACATAAGAGGGCCATGAGCCTGTCAGAAACGTAAATATGATGCGCATCATGAACATTAATGACACTTCAACATTGCACCAGTTCTGTCATTCTCATACCTACTGAAAGCACTTGGCAAAGTGAAACAACAGGGATAGTGGTTGATTCACTCCAGATAATCCCTTTAAGAGGAAATCCATCTAAACATTTCTACCCCAAGTCTCCTACATGACTTAATGCTACGACTCCATGATGCTGTACCCTTACCACAAAGGAAAAGGTACATTAAACATTATGTCCAGCACAAGAGACATACTGACCAACACACACACACAGACATGCATACAGCTGATACAAGCTCATACACCTTCCCACATATATTCACCAGGAATGAGATGCGTAGCTTGGAAGGAGGAAGGAGACGTGCTATAAATTCAGACAACTCAGTGGTTGAGAGATGAATTGACACCCCCCACCCCCACCCCGCAGCAGCAACATCAGCACTGTGCATTCAAGCTGCTGCTTGCGGCTGTAGCAGTGACAGCTGTATGACAAGTGGCCCATGGCCTGCACTCACAAGCGCTGCACACACACACACACACACACATTGATCAATGAATTGTCTTTTCCCCTCCAGAGTTTCTTGTGTCTCTGACCGTGACTGCAATTCCTATTGAACTATTGCTTTATCCTCTACACAACACATTCTGTGCAGCCGCATTGAGAGAGCCGATCCTAATTGTTCCATCAGAATGCATGCTCCTGTGATCCACAGAAGGCAATCAATTTGCATGTCAAGCCTGTAAGAAAAATTAACAGCTCTGGAAGCTTGACATATTTGTCTCAGTGATAGGTATCATTGATTTCTGTAGGTCTCGGTCTTACAGAGATTTAACGCAATCCATTGCTCTCCTGAGGGCTATTTCAGAGTTCAGAGTTTGGAAAGTAAGCTTTGTAACGCTGTGAGCAGGTATAGCATCATCAGTGGAGGATCTAAAGATAGCTGGTGCAGGTAGTCACCTACTTCAGAATCCAACACCAGTTTGATCACACAAACACAAGCTCAATATCTTCTCAATTACTATCTTTATTTCACATGGAAAACAACTTCAAAGCTATTGAAATACACATATAATCCTATTACTATAAGTTTCTCCTGAAGCAATGCAAGACTTGCACTTGGATTTGGAATAGAACTCTATGTGCTTTCAATAAAATTGAAACTGCAATTCAACTAAAATATCCTCTATAAAAAAACTTTCCTTGAAAATTACAGGAAAAGGAAGCCAATTCAGACTTGTAGACATCGTTTACTCTGCCCATGCTGATTTCACACATGATCCCAGGGCCCTGGTGGCCTTCAGTGTGGCGAGAGGAGGCTGATCAAAGCCGGAGCTTTCCTTCCTCACCAGACTTCCGCTTCTGTGAGCTCAGCAACAGGCGTGACGGCATAAGACTGGTTCAGACCTAGGCTTAGCCTCCCCGTCACCTTACCCATGGGATCAACACGCAGAAACAGACACACACACACATGCACACAGACACAGATACAAACAGACGCACACACACACACAGACACACACTGAGCATCATTTCTCATTAGCTGCTAGATATTGTTTCCCCTCACCCCTCTGTTCAGCAAAGCCTGAGCTGTTGATAGGTGACAAAGGCCCACCAGGTCTCGCACCTATGTGAGACCCACTTTATGAGTTGGCTCAGCAAGCCAGAGGTTGTGAGGAGAAAGTGTGTATGTGTGTGTGTGTATGAGAGAGAGAGAGAGAGAGAGAGAGAGAGAGAGAGTGTAGGTAGAAGGATTGTGTGGGTGTTTGGTGTGGGAGAGAGTTGGCATATTAACACTGTCTATTGCTCATCTATAGAGAGAGACAACAAGTGAAAACGGCATAGCCATGGTGTGATTGGAAGTGTCTAGGGAGAGTGTAAGCTAATGAAATGCCCTCCTCCCCTCAACACACACACACATACACACACACACACACATACACACACACACACACATCGCACCCTCTTCCCTAAACCTCCCACTGCGCTCCATTTTGCTCTAATTAACATGCAATCGCTTTCAGTCCAAAGTCTTATCTTTATCTGGGCGTCTGTGCTTAATGCTGATCGCTCTCTTGGGTCTGGCTGTCACTCTTCAAAGATGATGGGTGATTTGCACTGCAAAGCTCAGCACATGTACCTCTCTCCCTCTCTCCCTCTCTCTCTCTCTTCCTCCCTGTCTTTCTTTTGAACTCATTAAAAGTCGCATCAGAATATCAATCGAGTGATTTGTCAGAGCAAGCCAAAGTATAGAATGAATTACGCTTTTATGGATCATATTTGCCAAAAAATGGCATTAAAAAAGATTGTCTTGCTTCCTTGTGTTGCTATTTGGACATATGTTTTTGCTAATTCCTCCTGATTATTCATACTTACTAATATTAGTTATTCTTGTAATAATAATATAGATCAGATCATGTCAGGTAGATAGCAATATTCTCTGGTAGGTGCATTGTCAGAAATTGTGAGCAGATGAATTAGTCTCATATATTAGTTTCCTCTGCAGAGGCCTAGCATGGTTTCAGACTCCCAGTTAGTTTAAAGTATGTCAGCAGCTGATATATTTTCTTCATATTGTTTCTGAATCCTCTTTGCGACTGACAACTAGAGAACATCAGTGGCTCACAATGGTAGAGTTATGTAACCGGAGCTAATGGACGATTTTTCTGCTTTGCATGTTAAAAATTAGCCATCGCTAATCTGATTGATGTGAGTTATTAAAGCGAGCCTGCCTGTACACCAGTCAGTCTTGCTTGATGTCGTCTGACAACGTTGGCAAATTAGGACTCCTTTCCAATCAGTCACTATACCTAATGTGTGATCACAGCCAAGTGGTTAGCTTTAGCTAATTAATTTCTGTCAAAATGTTTGCAGGTTTCATTTGAGCCTAGTAGGTGTGTGCAGGTAGTATCATTTAAGAGTCTTTTTTTCTTTTTCATTTTCCTCAAACAGAAGCCAACCAAGGAGCCGTGGAAGTGTGTGTGACTCCTGAGAGAGTGAGAACTTCCACAGGCCAAGCAGAGTCTACAAACCAGAAAAAACGTGAGTAAAACCAAATGTGTATGTATGTGTCTTTGTGTCTCTCTGTGTGTATGTGTGTGTGTGTGTGTGTGTGTGTGAAAACAAACAAATCCTGCACCTTACCACACACAAAACCCCCACCACCACTCCAAGCTTTCCAGTATCACACGTCAAACAGCTTGACCTTAAATACATTATTCACCTCCATGTGAATGTGTATGGGGCTAGGAGCATTGCTCAAGGTCAGGATAGAGAACTCCAGACCTAAAACCCTTGTTGCAAGTGATCAAGGTTGTGGCTCTTGTCACAGCCAAAGCTTTGTGGTGTGAAGTTGTTTGCAGGCAGCCCTCGTTTCTTACAGAATGCTGCCTGACAGCTCTCTCTTTCAAGAAATACAGAATAAAACATGAGTAGAACAGACTCGTGGGCCGGGTGTGTCAAGTGAACTGGTCTCTCGGGAAATGAATTTAAACTCACCTTAGTAATCAACACGAGTTTAATAGATAAGGAACCAGGAAGTTATCTAAGAAACACATTGAGGAAATATAAGTCTGACCAAAGATGTCCTCTTATTGAGTCTTACTTCATGTCCAGTAAAGTCAAAGGGGCAATGGCTGCACACACATCTGTATCTGATTGAACGCCTTAGAGCACTCTTAGCTATGGTTTATTATAGGTCTCAATTTTTTTGTACTAATGAAACTCTGGTGTAGTAGGCTATGTTATATTCAGTGGCAGTCCAGATTGTGATCGCAGTAAATGAGATTTGCTATATTTAGTGAGCAGACATCGGTTGATGTAGGCTTGAGTAGACTACTTCATACAACAAAATCTGCTCTCACTCAGCAGCGTGTCGACTTGTTCAGTGGATAAGACTTGGAATATGAATCAGTCACTGTTGCAATGTATCATCAACAGGAATAGAGATAAACAAATAAGTCTTATGAAAGCATTGTAGAGCACATATATTGTCAGACCACTAGCAAATAGACAAACAAAATTAAGCAGTGGAATCACAACCCAAAGAACAATCCAATATCCTGATTCGATGACAATAACACAAAACCTAATAATGATATCAATAATAAACATGATAAATCTCTTTGAATAAATAGTTTCAAAACAAGCCAATATTCAATGACTACATAAATAATTGTTCCATTGCAAGAAGAAATATCATTAAACAGGTGAAATTACCATTCAGCTATTGCTTTTCCCAAACCCCCCAAAATACTAAATTTAAACCTACACAGATAGGAATGTACTCATAATGATATCTAATGTATCTTAGGACTGTGACTGACTTGACTACAACAACTAATGGGCATTGTGGAGGATTCACAAGAAATTGTGGTTTTCACATCTAGGCCTAATGGCAAACGGACTGATAGTTTTGATCAGTAAGTGACAATATACATAACTGTTTTTCCTACAATTAAACACAGAATTACAGAAATCTGTTGTTGTATGACTGCTTAAGACAATGATGGCACAGACAATTTCTCAGTATGTGTATAGTGTAGCTCTCATTATGTTATACACACACACACACACATACACACACACACACACACACACACACACACACACACACACACACACACATACACACACACCTGTTTGTGCAATAGTAGAAGCCTGCAATAGAAGGGTACAACACATTGGAGATATTTTTGTCTTGTTTTGATTCATCCTCATCATTTTCCTCTTTCGCTCACTGTCTCTAATGAAACCCTTAAATGATTCACACCACCAATTAAATGGAACCCATCACCAATCATCTCTCTCTCTCTCTCTCTCTTTCTCCATCTCTCTGCCACCAACATTGTGGGAAAACTGGCTTTCGAGCCATTATCTGGAGTAAACGTCTCTTGAGGTCACAGCCTGTTCCTGCAACACCTCAGTCTCTTGAGAGAGCTGGAGAGGGGGGGTGGCAGAAAAAGAGAGGTAGAGAGAGGGAGAGAGAGAGGTGACAGAAAGGGAGGGGGAGCATGAAAAAGTGAAGAGAGAATTAGAGATGAAGAGAACAGATAAAGAATATGATAAGAAGAGACCAAATTAAAGAGAGAAATAGAGAGCATTAGAGAGAGAGAGGGAGAGAGAGAGAGAAGATGGAGATGGAGGAGAAAACAGAGACAGGAGGAAAGGCAGAGAGCAAAGGAGAAAAATGTGAGAGGAAGACAGCAGGCTGCCAAGTTAGCATATATGCGCTAGGATATTGATCTGCCTGAAAAATGGCCAGGCTTTGATTAACAAGGGGGGAGGCAGGATAATGGGATGTGTGTGTGTGTGTGTGTGTGTGTGTGTGTGTGTGTGTGTGTGTGTTTGGGGGTGCTGAAGGCAATGCAGCAAGGGAAACAGTGCTTGATCATACAGTGGATGACTTCAGGTCCGACACAAGAGGGTTGTGTTTGACGAATATTAGGGTATGTGAAAGGACCAGAGGAACAAGCAAATTGGTTTTCCAGAGACTAACAATCTGACAGTCAAGTTCAGTTTCTATTTCTTTCTTCTGGCTTTTCTTTTTTTTGCTGCTGCTCTTTTGAACATTTCTTACCTCCTCCTGCATTATTACTTTGCTCCGAGCTCAGAGTTATCTGCTGAACCAAACACAGCTTTGCTGCTCTCTCAGCATCCCACAGCGACACAGCTTCTCCAAAACAACACTTCATATCAGAAAAGTGGGCGACAGTGTGTGAGTTGGGGTGTTTGTGTATGTGTGTGTGTGCATGCATCTGTATGTTTATGTGCCTGAATTTGTATGAGTTAGTGTGTGTGTGTGTGTGTGTGTGTGTGTGTGTGTGTGTGTGTGTGTGTGTGTGATAACATCTATTTATATGTGCATGTACCGTTTCTATGTGCACGCATGTTGGTATTTATATTCATTTGTGTGTGTGTGTGTGTGTGTGTACTGCCAGCAGACTCAGCACTTCACAGAGATTTAAGTGAAAAGATGAAGCACCTTAGAGACTCAGGCTCACTTGAAGAGACAGGAGACTCACACTCAGCAGAACTCTTAAGATCTCCACATGAACCCACTAAGCACACACTCCACACACACACAAACACACACACACACTCACACACACACACACATACACACACACACACACACACACAGAGAGAGTAAGAGAGGAGAGAGAGAGGGAGACTCCACACTCCCACAAACATTCTTCTGCACACTTCACCTATGTAGGCCAGCATAAATGTATGCCATATGTGTAGTATAACATACATACACAGCAAAAATTCCCCTAATCTTTAAGGTGTTACTGATACCACTGAGTGCATACACAAAGATGCACAGTTGTACATAAACACAGACACACACACACACACACACACATCAGATAACTCCCCCTCATCGCGGAATGCTAATGGCTTGCTCTGGGACCGCCCTCTGCTGTGATGGCTGACCACAGACCGCTCAATCGCACACACACATGTGACAAGCATGCTCAATCAACCCCACCGCACCACAGGAGACAGGGAACTGACTGATAGCTATCCAACGTGAACATCTCCGTCACATTTGTGTGCTGTGCAACTGAACAGGACATTTACTGGCAAGCTTAACAGCTTCTTTGCATAGCAAACGTTGAGCCGTGTGCTCATCTGAACCGCTGGTTGACCTTCGAGTCGTTTGGACAAATGAACATCAAAAAAGCCCAGTTTGTTGTTACATAGGGCAGAGATAATTGATAACTGTGCTGGCGATGATGTCATGTGTTGCTATGCAGACAACCTCCCTGCCAGTATCCTAGGCATATGAGAGCAGAGAAGAGAACCAAACACACAGCTATTCTCTGAGGGATTGCTTGGCACCTGACCTTGATCAAGGAAAGGCAGCCACTTTTTTGTGCTGATGAAAAGAGGAGAAAAATGGAATAAGTGCCCCAAACATCATCGATTGCTATTGAACTACAAGTCAAAGTGAACATGAGTCTTTTCAAGCAGAACAGTGGGAAAGCAGGGGCATTGAAGGTAGCTGTTAAAGGTAGTCAGTGGTTTCCATTGTGAAAAACTGAAATATTAACCCCCTACAAAAACTATTACTGAATACAGAAAATAAATGGCAAATTGGTTCGATGTCCACATGGAAACAGACTTGATACTTTGCTTTCATGGTTTACTTTTAGTTTATCAAAGAATAGACATTTGAGCATAGTGGAGCAGGATAGTTTACAGGCAGAGAGTATGAAGGGAATCTGTAATAGAGACAATCTTGTGCCTTTGTAACACTGCAGAAGACACTGAGTGGATTACAATGTCATCTCCTAACCCCTAAGCCCTCAGCCCTTTAATACTGAACTGGCATGATTCAGGGTTTAGGGAGCACAAAGGGATTCATGCAATGCTTATCCATCCAGGCCTCAGACAGACAGATGTGCTATGCTCTGACTCCGACTCAGTTGATCTCTGTCTTCCCTGCTCCAAGTGAACAGGCCTACTAGAGCCTAGTGAAGTTAGGCTTACTGTTCATCAGTATTCCCCACTGAGTTGATTGCTATGGATCCAATGAAAGTGCTTGCACATTGATCTGGGGGAACACATTAAAAGCTGATCTTTATACTGTGTGTGTGTGTGTGTGTGTATGAAGAGAGAGAGAGGGAGGGCTCTTTTCTCTCAGCAGTCATCTCACGTGAGCTTTTAAGTTGATGCTGAGCGTGCCTGGTCCCAAGCTTGAGAGGACACCCACGTGTGTGATTAAAAACATGCTGGGATCTAAAAGGATCTGTTAGACATGACGGTGAACTGGTAGGTCATGCATGATAACGGAGATCATGCTCTGATCTTACCGGATCAGTTGGACATGATAAGTTAATGCCAGGTCACATGTCTCTGGCTCCAAACACGACAGACGATATTAAAGGATCTGTCAGACGTGATTGGGGAACTTTAGGCTAGACAGCTACACACACAGGGAATAAAGACTCACACTACAAATGCTGCAACTCCCTTTGTTCAATACATGTCACAGTGTTTTAAAGTTAGCTTTGCTTAAAAGATTTACAATCCAAGCAGTGGTTGTTTTTTTACCTTTTTACCTTGATTTTGAAATGTTTTGTTTGTTTATTTATTTTCATCTCTGGCTGTCCTCAGTCATGTTTTAGAAAATCCATTCACAAAAGGATGACTGGGATAAGCACTTGAAAGGTGATTTCAAAGAGCACTACAAGCTGCAAGAAATGCAGAGATTCCTCAGTAGACATTGAATTGTGTTGATTCCTCATTCCTTACTTTTCCTTGTCTTTAGAGCCAAACAATGTGTTGCTACAAGTGCAGTCTAATTCCAGTCTGGCATTGCTTTGAGTGTCTTATAGGTGTTTTTAAAAGGTTTAGAGGTATAAACATAAATCATAATTAATAATAATTACAAATAATTATAATTTTTGAAATCATCAATTCAGTTTGAGTGCCTCAAAATAGCCTCAGAGTGTGTGCTTACATAGTCCAAAACTCATGTTTGCTTTAGTAATGTTTTTCAGAGCAGTGCAAACGTGTGCTTCAGGAAGGTGTTTCACAAATACTCAAGTGAGCTTCGGTAAGGTATTTCACAGCCCTACAAATACTCTTATCAATATGTCTGGGTAAGTCAGAGCCTCAGGAGTTTAGCTCCACAGGTGCCTACGACTGAAAAACAGATAGGCTGCCTGTAGTCTGTGATGTGGAGAGGGTAGCCCAGCATGTGTGTGCATGATGGGACACCCATGGCTCTTTGAGGGCAGGGTTGTAGTCTGCGGCTGGTCAGACAGGGAGATGGGTGGGGGGGGGGGAGCTGTCATCTGTAGTCTGATGCCCTGATAAAGAGCCAGCGACACACAGAGAGAGAGAGAGAGAGAGAAAGAGAAAGAGAAAGAGAAAGAGAAAGAGAAAGAGAGAATGAAGTAGCAAGAGACAGAATGAGTGTGTGTGTGAGAGAGAGAGAGGGGGAAAGGACAGAGAAGCAGTACACTTAGCTTTACCATAAGTTGCCTTAGAGAGTAAGTACATAGTGCTTAATAACTGATTAGTGGATAGAAAATATTCCCCTTTATCAGTCTGTTATTTCAGGTTATTCATGATGCAAGTATTTATGTAATGATGCACTTATATGAAAAGTACATTCTTTTAGCACCTTTATTGGAGAGAGCGAGCCAGAGAGACAGAGAAAGAGAGAGAAAGAGAGAGAGAAAGAGAGAGAACATGAGCACTGTATGGAAATACAATAGCCACTATGGTGCAATGTGTCAGGTAGGTGTATAGGTGTTAACTTGAGGGCATCAATAGCCACCGTTTCATTCATTCATTTATCAGTCCTCTGCTTAGACCTTCATTTCAGCATCTAGTCTTCTCTGCTAGCTTTTGCTCTTCTTGTCTGGATGTCAACCGCTCCTCCAGGGAGTGTGTTTGGGAAAGAGTTAGAAAGAGTTTGAATTGAAGGAAGAATGTAAGCAGTCAGACAGCACATCTCTTGCGTTGAAAAGTACATTGTGTTCTCCTGAGAGCTTTTTGCCCGTTTGTCAAACTGTTTCTTGCCCCTTTGCTTTGGTATATCTAACACCGTAAACACTTTCTTGAGTCTGAGATTTGAGGAGAAAAAGCACTGGCAGAATCAAGATTGCATAACGATGGCAAACAGGCTACATTCTTGTTCTGTCTTTTTTTCTTTTTAAGGGGGCAGCTCTCGTATTGAAATTGTGTTCTTTTCCACAGATCTTTCTGACCAGCTGAAAAGAAAAGCAATCAAGGACAGTTGTTTTTTTGTTTGTTTTTTTAAACCGTAAACATGGCCTGAAAGATTTGAGTGCACAAAAAGAACTAGTCGTGGCAAGATTGCCAACTCACAGCATGGAGCCATATTTCTTTTCTCTCTTTTTTTGGGGGGTGGGTTAGATGGGTTGGTTGGGCGGTGGGGGTGTGTGGAGGAAGTGAGTAGGGGGTGGATCTGGCATCTGGTACTGGCTGAAAATCGGGTGCCCCTATATAGCTCTCTCTCTTCCAGAGGACCCTAATGACAGAGGGATTCTGTTAGAGGAGCGGAGTGACTCTACGCGGCACCATGAGGATTAATTGCTGTGCATCTCCTCACATGAGCTAATGAAGCCATTAGTACTCTAGTACTCATCCTACAGTACTAGTCCTTTCACAACTCCGACTCCCCCGCAGACAGGAGAGGAGAGAGGACAAAGGA